>PVKM010000590.1:0-101293 GCA_004027735.1 Carollia perspicillata
CTTCAATTTCATCTGCTGTTATTGGTCTGTTCAGACTTTCTGCTTCTTCTTCGTTTAGTTTTGGAAGATTATATTTTTTCTAGAAATTTGTCCATTTCCCCTAGGCTTTCAAATTTCTTGGCATATAGATCCTCATAGTAATTTCTTACAATCCTTTGTATTTCTGTGGCGTCAGTTGTAATCTCTCCTCTTTCATTACTGATTGTGTTTATTTGGGTCCTCTCTCTTTTTTTCTTGATGACCCTGCTTAAAGGCTTGTCGATTTTGTTTATCTTTTCAAAAAAACAGCTCCTGGATTCATTGATCCTTAGTATTGTGCTTTTAGTCTCTATGTCATTTAATTCTGCTCTGATCTTGGTTATTTCCTTCCTTCTACTAGCTCTGGGTTGTCTTTGTTGTTGTTCCTCGAGTTCTTGTAGGCATATCGGCCACGTGTTACCTTAATTCTTTTCCTCTAATCACGACCTGAAAGTCATAGTCCTTCTCTTTATCTTCTTTAGTTTTTTATCCTACAGGTTGTGTTGATTCCTAATGTCCCGATGGATGTTTCGTGGTGATCAAAGAGTCCATTTACTGGTGACTATTTATAGCTTCTACATCTTCAATTGAGTAGATCCCATTTTTATCAGTCCAGCTCTTTCATTTCCCTCTAATATTTAATTAATTAAGAATAATTAATTAAGTAATTGCAATGACTGATTTAGTTGCCTTGCTTATTTCACTTTCACATCAAATGCACATGGCCCTATTAGTTCCCTGATCAATTCATAACCCAGCTCAAAATCTAATTTCCTCCAAATTATATAAGCTTATTTTCCACTCTTCCCCAACATGCCACCTTCACTTCACTCGGGTTTGACTTCTGTTTTTTCACTGAACAGTTGGTTCTCATTTCTCCTGCTACTGCTTGGCCTGCCTGGAATGCTGTGTCCTTTCCACGAACAACCTGCGCTCCTCAGGGCCTCGGCATCCTCAAAGCCAGTCTGCCCACAGCAGCCTGCATGCTTCCCTTTCCTATATACCTCCTTATACTCCGACAGGCCTTGCCATCCAGAACACATTAAACGCACTCTTGTACTGCTCCAACTAGCAGCAACCCTTTCTGAAGGTGCCTTAATACTAGTCACAGCCCCGTGCATGGTGCTTACCACGTAGCAAACACTTTGTGATTGCACTATATCAATGCGCCACTTTGTACAACAACTTGGTCTTCTATCATTGCAAAGTAGAAAACATCCTAAAATTAATATCTCCAACTTGTTTCCTCAAATAAAAACTAGTATAAAACTCATGGTACAAAATATAGACAATAATGACAATCACTGTTATCCAAATATTCGGAGAATGTCTACTATTAATATGTGGATATTTATTTCCAGTCTTTTATAAATAGAAAGGGAGATAGAAAAGCCACTTGTTTCTTTAAGTATTGGAAAATGTATATTTCCATTTTATTTTTTCATTTAGAAGAAAATAACAAGTTTTATAATGACATTATATAGCCTACAGAAACATGACCATATATTGTATAATCATCTAATTATTTTCACATTATTGGACAATTAGATTTAGTCTAATATTTTAATTTTGTAATATTAACAATGCTATTATGAATGCACCTCACATAAATTAGGGTGTTTCTGATTATTTCCTTAGAACAGATACTTAAAGTGGTACTGTTAGACCAAAAGGTAGAAATTAATTTAAGACATTAGATTGATATTGCTAATTTGGCATGGTTAAAGTATCCCCTTGATTTCTTTTGAACTGGTTATTTATTGTTTTAGCAAAGTCATTCATTCTCTGAACATTTGTTGAGTAAGAGTATCTGATGCTTGCCAAGGAGAACCTGAAGCCAACTTCAGTCCAATCCTGTGGTTGTTACAATGAGGAAAAATTCCTCCAGGATTGTGGTGAAAGGTTATTTGTCAGTCAATGTTCCATTATATATTTTTTTAAATGAGGTGGTTTTCTTGGGTTTCTTTGCTCTCAAGTGAGGGCCCAAGATTCATCACAGGCCTTTGGGTATTCCTTTGATCAAGTCTAACTCAATTAAACCTGAATAAAAGGTAACTTGATAGTACTTACTCTCTTAAGGTTGTTCTATTCCTCAGTATAAATTACCATATAAAAAACCATTCTGCTATTTTACCAGCACCATCATAATCCAAATTTGAACATCTCATACCTACTTTTTCATTTCAAAATGCAATAAAATATGTTGTTTGGAATTAGTTCTTTACTGGAAATATTTAGTCCTTTCTGTCAGCTCTTGGATTTTTTGGTTTTACTTACTAAGTTGTAGGGAAGAAATTTAATTTCTATACTGAGCTAATGATCACACTAGAACTCCTGTTTTTTTTTTTAAATATATTTATTTATTTATTTTGAGAGAGAGGAGATGGGGAGGAGAAAGAGTGGGAGAGAAACATCAATGTGTGGTTGCCTCTCATGGGTCCCCTACTGGGGACCTGGCCTGCGACCCAGGCATGTGCCCTGACTGGGAATCGAACCAGTGACCCTTTGCTTCACAGACCCGTGCTCAATCCACTGAGCTATGCCAGCCAGGGCTCCTGTTTTGAAAATTAAATTGCCTTCAAATATTTCCCTTGTGTTTATTCCATTGAATGGCATAGGATCCCTACCATTTTCCCTTCTCTTTGAACATATCTCTTCAGTGTATCCTAAAATTTTATTCCATCAAAACTTCAAATGCCCATATCCAGCTCTTTATAGGCAAGAGAAATTAGGAAGTAAGTCAGCATGAACAGAAAATCAAACGGTGAATTTTCGGATCCTAGAGTACAAAATTTTCATCTTGGTTTTACATGTTTGTAACTATGAGAAAAAGCTACCTGCCCTAGTTTGTATCCAACAGAACATTGGAGGATATGGATTCTAATACTGTTTCATAAAGCTGCAGAAGTACTATTCTTTATAGTGCTTTCTCTATATTTCTTTCACTTCACAGACTGTCCAGAATACAACACAAAAAGGATGCATTTCCCCTTCTTCTAAGCTTCCCTTACACCATGTCTACCAGAGTGATTTTCACTGTGACACAGCAGCAGGGAAAGTTAAACTGCAGAGACCAGGGTTGAATAAACTAACTCACAAGGCAAGAGAGATAGGCTGAGAGTTAGCGCTTCTGCAAACTCACTGAACTTCTCAACAATACGTCAACATTGTGAGGGAGAGATGAAGTGCTCATCACAAACCAAGACGGAACTGCAGGTAATAGGACTTGACTCATACAATGTTAGAACGGTTAGAATGTGAAATGGGCACACAGAACTCCCCGAGACCCAGAAGACTGTACTGTTTGTTCCAGTTTTCTCTACAGTTAAGGATGAGTATCCTATAGAGCCCTTACCCTGGTCAGAATAGTTAAGGTGTTTTGGTGTGGAAGACTTTTAGGATTAAGACTGAAATTTAATTAGGACTTTTGTGCTTGAAGTTCAATGGCTACCTTGCAATGTTTTTCTAGAGCATTATTATAATTTGATTTGAAGTATGGAACTGAATCAACTTCAAGGTTTACTTAAAAATATAGAATATTATAGAGGTATGCAGCTGTCCTAAGACTTACTCTCTTGACCCAGCTGTCTGGCAGTCTGAGCCATAACTTCCACTATGAACACTCAAGAAAGAGAAATATCATATCAGGGTAGCCAGAAACTAAAGGCTAAAAGGCAAGGGAAAACTGGATGAAGCATTAAAGAATCAATCTGTTAGATGGGGCGGATAAAGAGAAATGAAGTCACATCTACCTGGCTCCTAGATCAGTTTCTTGCTCCTAGCCTAGCAGATAGGTCAGAAGGGATTATCCGAGGCCTGTGCAAGGGAAGGAAGGTATTTGTTCTGCCTTTCTCACTATCACTTCCTTTGCCTTTTATTTCCCTGCTCTTGATCCTCTTCTCTGAACTTTTCCTCTTTCATTTGTGATTTTCGTCTTTTATTTCACCTCAGAATTGCCCGATCTGAGTTATGATTACTTTAAGTTTGTTCAACTTCTTTAAATCATTCAGCGACAGTTTCTGATTTGCATTTCTATTTCTGGAGTCGAGGGAGTACTTTCAAATTCCCTGCTTTGTTCTTCAGAACCACCTTTCTCTTATCACATTTCTAATCAAATTTTACTCTTAAAATACCTGTCACTTCTCATAGATTTTGGAAGTGTTCAGTGTTCTGACAGAAGTTTTTGAGGAGGTTGGGCCCTTTTTCTTTATTTTTGAAAGAAAAGGAAACTATAATTTGAGAGCATAATTAGACTCTTCCTGATGGGTTTATTCTGTTAACTATAGCCATCAAGGACAAACATCACATTGTTTTCTCTCTTTTTTTTTTAAGTTTGTTAACAGTGTTGATTTCATCAAAGCATGGTTTTAAACAACTTTTTCTAGAATGCTTTGGATGAATTCAGAAACACATTTATAGGAGTTTTTAGACTAGCTCATTCGTATCACTTTCACTAGTGTCAACAACTTTTGGAAGATCACATTTGATTATCCCAGTGCCTCTCAGATCTGTCCTGTGTGGACCAGGGAGGGAACCTGAAGTGTGCTGGAGCCACCTAATCTGAGTCTTTTGGTTCCTCTTTAACTGACAGCAGTTCTTCACCTGCGGCTCTCCCTCCCCACACAGCCTCCACCGACTGGGAAACCGGGTTCTGAGGATCTCAACTCCTGAAAGGAGACTTTCTCTGTCTGCAACCCTATTTAGGCCCCACCCAAAGGGTTAAGGTAGTCCTCAGGTGTCCAACCTCAGTTTGCAGTTCATTGCCCTGTCAGCACATTTTTGTAGGACTGGCCCAGGTCTGTATCCTCAATTCCACTATCTTTGTCAACTGGCAAGTGTCCTGTCACAGACAGACAATGGAAATCAAAGAAAGGGACCATCGTTGGGTTTGGGGCTCTTCAGCAGGCCTTTTTTGTGCACCCTGTGTTTAGAAGACCCCCTTCAAAAATGACTCGCTAGTCCAGTGTGTTGTGTAGGGGTGTATGTTTGTTTTCTTCATAACACCTATGGCAATAGAGTCATGGTTTTTGTTGTCTAGAAATGTGGATTTTGTCGGCCTCTGCCAGGAAGCCATGGCAATGCCTACTTCCTGTTAGCTATTTTAGTACCAATACCTAGAGTAATTTCATAAACATAGCAAGCACAGACTAAATGCTTGTTAAGGTAGAAATGGCCATCACTGACCTATTGAATGTTTCCGTGCCATACCCTGTGCTGCTCTCATCAGAACTAGTAAGTCAGTCTCCACTGTCCTGAGAGTCCCAGTACCAACCCAAATATCTCACATCGTGTTCACTGCTCTGATTCTAGCACCTGCCCAAGGCATCTGTTTTAAAACCTCACTGCTTCTTCTCCAGTGAACACATAATGACGGAATCATAAACCAGTTTTAGGCATTAGAGATTCTGTAATTGTCCCCAGGATATAACTCAGAGAGAGAATATGCTTGGGCAGCACTCCTACTTTTGTCCTGAATACAAATGGGGGGTCATATCTAGAAATAAGTACTACTCCTCTGAAGCCACTCCATTCTTGCCCTGACTAAATGCATGCACCAAAGGTTTTCAGTCAAGCATACCCCACCCTACCTCAGGTTCAACACAGACCTGACCAATCTGATCCTATATCAGCTAGCCCCTCAGTAACTGAGGCCTAGATTCACCATTGCCTTTGTTCTGGCATTCAGTAGACCTGAGACAAAATTGTATTCATTTGCACGCTCACTAAACTGCAGGCTTTTTCTCTTTCAGCCTGTGTATAAAAAATGTATGATATTTACCAGATATTTATCCTGATTCCTGATTTATACTCAAGTTTTCTCAATTGGCACTAAAGCATTTGCCAAACCTTAGGTCGTTTGGCTTGACCAGAACCCTAACGAGCCAAATTGTTCTTGCTATCATTCCTCTCCAGGAGCAAGATACATTTCTCCCTGCAGCTGTTAGCTCCAAACAAAACCTACAATGCCGCTACCACCTGCCAATCCTGGCACTGCCTGCTGCTTCTTGTCCCTCACCCAAGCAGAGCCCATGTGCATGCATCAGCTTAAATCAGGTCAAGAGTATCAGAGACCTTCAGCTCTGTGTTTTGTATCGTAAACTTTCGGTCTTCAGAAATGAGACTCAGTACCAAGAACAGGCCCTCACTCTTGATCCAACTATTCTCTGATTATGGTGATTCCCAAAGAGGCCGTCATCAGTTCTGGTATACTCTGAGGCCCTTAAACTATGAATTTATTTTAAAAAAAGAAAGAAATTATTGATGTGCTCCTTTAAGAACTGACCACTGGCATTATGAGTGCTTCCTTGACAATCCCACATAGGTTTTTTTGGAAAGGAACTCTCAGTGGAAAAGAACCTTTATTCAAAAAACTCTTCATTCCAACCCTTTTCTAAATCCTTGCCTAACCAAATTATGAGACTATCTCTGTCCCTTTCTAGTCTAGGTCCCAGACCCCTGGACATTTGTCCACTGTCTCATCAACATGTTAGGACTGAGTCTCAACTAGTTTTCCCAGACCACTGGGGCTAGACCCAGACCTTCTCCAAGTTTTGTCACTCGACAACTACAATAACTACCTTGCACCTTTTATTACAAACACCCTGACTAGGCCAGGATATGGATCTAGACTTTTATAATATGACAAATCCTGAAAACAAGTTACAGACCTAAATCCCTAGGTCTAATGCTTACCCCACTAATTTACCCAAAACAACTTTTATAGAGTCACCTGTAGATCTCGATGTAGCAAAACCTGATATAAATCAGAGAGGGCAGCTGACTGCAGCTCAGCACAGATGCAAGAGGAGATGTGTGTCCAAACAACTCTGGGCATAGGGACAAGAAACTCCACTCACATGAGTCAGGAAGGGAATGAACATCATGGGAGACAGATGAATGATATGGACCTTTTCCATTAGAAAAAAGCTTAAATCCACAGGCACACAAACGGTATCTAGAATAGGTGGAACTCAGAGACACCTAAAACTCATCCATCAGTGGGCCCCAGGTTAATAACTGCTAAAATAAAGTCCAACAGAGATCTGTGGACTTTATTTTAAATATGTGTCAAGACTTGCATGAGTAATGAAAGCTTCTTCAGAAGCATTCTTTTTTTTTCATTCCCTAACTTGAAGGATACACATTCTTTAAAAAAGAGGTTAGCAATTATCTAAAGACAATGTTGAGACTCCAGAGACTATAGGAATCTAGTACCCTCCTACCCAAAGTATGAACCAAGTCACATGGGAGCCCGACAAGAATGCAAAATCTCAGGCCCTGACCTAGACCCACTAAATCAGAATTTGCATTTTTAACAAGGTCCCCAGGTATAAACACATAAAAATGATAAAAATTCATCTAGCAAATATGAGAGAGTATCCAGATTGCCTCTAAACGTTGAGCAATGTTATTTGGCTTGCACTGAAAATTAATCCTGCCTTTGTCTATTTGGCAAGCTTCTGCCTATTTTTCAAAATTTTACTCAAACATAATCCCTTTCATGAAGTCTCTTCTGCACATGCCCCCAATCCAAGAAAGAGTAATTTACTCCTATCCTCTCTTAACCGATTTTTATTCTATTCTTTATACAATATTATATACATCAAGAGGTTTTTCATAAGTAAATAAAATATATTTTCTTAAACTGGCTATTTATTAAATCCTTCAGTTTCCAAAGTTTCTTGTTCCTAATGTAACATCAGACATCAAGTTTCCTTGAAACCTCAATTTCACATTCAACAAGGAGTTATTTCTTTTAAAATAGAGGGTTTGGTCTTTAAATTGTTATCAGGAACAATACTAGAATATCCTAGATCAATTCTACACTCTTGCTTCTCTAACTCACAGTATTAATTCTACACACCCAACACAGCTCCAGGTGTGAGCTTGACTGAGTTTCTCTGGTGACCTGAGATGCACCTGACTGTTTTGTTAACTCACTCTTCTTCACAGTTTACAGTTACACACAGAGTAGGCAAATAATATGCAGGTCTAGTCCAGAAACCGCTTTCTCGGTTTTCTGCAAAACTTGGCCTGGCATCAGAGCATTTGGGCTGACCAGAGCCATATAAACGCTGATTGGCTGTTACACAGCAGTAAGTGTGGCCAGGCTCCGCCCCTCAGACCTGTTCCCAGGTGGATCCTCTTTACTGACCCCTTCAAAGGGCCCTTCCAGATTCTAATACAAGGTCATTTTCTTGGAAAGGTTTTATCTGACCCTTTAAAAGCTTAAATTGTCTTCTTTACACACTTCATTTCAGAGGCGTAAAAGAGAAGCCGAAGAAAGAATCTGAAGGTGGCGGCAAGGTGAATTAAACAATGGAAGGCAAAGATGAAAATTAAGTAAAAAGTCACTGCACATACTCAGTGGTCAGAGGAGCTGACTTCCAGTATTTTCCAGTATTACTTCATATTACTCTGCTTATTGAGACTATTTTGGCTGAAGATTGTGTCCTCCCATTCTCCTGTTCCCAACTAAATAAAATCTTAACGGGTGCCGCAGTATGAAAGGAGAATGAGCTTAACACAGGGCATACATCGATCAGTCGACTGATCTAATAATAAGCAATTTAATAAAAGAAGGAAAATTCTCTCATTGGGTCAGGAATCACTTTGCATCCAACTGTACAGTGTAAGGTAATACAGAAACAGACAAATTAAGAATCCATAGCTCTTATCCCAAATTAAAGATTGTGTCTATTCTTTATTAATCTCATTAGACTTCAAACATGATTTCACTAATATCAAAAGAAAATATAAACAAGTCATAGTTTGTCAAATAGTAGACACAACTGAAACACATACGGTGTGTAAATCAGCAAAATAAAAAGACAGAGATTTTGGAAGTTCAGTAAAATATTTTACTGCCACCTAAAATTAGTTAATTCACTATTTCTTACTCATCATTTACTATAAAATTACCCATTTGAAGTATTTTAATAAAATTTGTGCCTTCTGGGTTTTTAGACATTTCTAACGCATGTTACGTATGCAATCGGAGGGGATTTGAGACCCTTGCATTTCCTTAATCTGTTTTGCTCGTCTGCAATGTGCTGTCCACGCTGCCATTGACACAAACAGTGATACTCCTTCTGTCAATAAAAACAGCATCGGTGCTAAAAAGCAATTTAGAATATTGATCCCTAGCAGTCTCCTATAATCTAAAGCCACTGTTTATTATCCATTATCACCCATTGCTAGAGAAACATTTCCCGCTCTCAAATTTCAGACCATTATCAAACCGCTGAGAGCGCCGCTGCTGTTACCGGGGAGTCAAATGCTGTCAGCACGCAGCTCCCCGGTTGTACTACAAGGGAGAACTCCACACAGGCTCCATTTGAGTTTTAAAGAACAGGGCGGATTTGTGGGGGCGGAATTTTCTCTGAGGAAGCTGTCTTGCTAGAGTTCCTGAACAGCCTGGCTTCAAAGGACACACTGTGCTTCCATAGAACAACCTGTATTGATTCCAGCTGCTGCCTAATTGGCTCATGACTGAACGACACCCCTGAATGCCTTGCATTTGTATCACCAAAGTAAACAAGCAATCTCCATCCTGCATAATGCCAGTGCTAACTAACCCTGCCTGAAAGAAAATGCTCTTATCTGAGTATTCTGCTCCCACACTTCTGGATGCCTTGGGGCCTTTTGTTCAATCTCTGATTGAATTCCCTGACAAGTAGAATCTTAGCAGGCCTCTGGTGGGATGCCATGCACTACACTTAGACAACTTCATAATAGTAATGGCAGTAGCAGTGGTAATAAACACTTGCAGGAATGTCCAATGCGCGGTGTGCAAGAGCTTCAAATAAATAAATTACTGTTTTATATGTATATATACACATACATATATAGTTACACACACATGGCAAAATTAATTTAAATCCTATTCCCTTCTTTTTGCAGCTTTATTTTTCTTTCTTTCTTTATTTTTTAACTGAATTTACTCTGGTGACATTGTTGAATAAGACCACATAGGCTTCAAGTGTACAACTCTGTAACATATCATCTGTATACCGCATCGTGAGCTCACCACCCAAAGTCAAGTCTCCTTCCATTACCATTTACCCCTCTTTACCCTCTTCTACCTCCCCCCATCCCCTTTCCTTCAGGCAATCACTATACTGTTGTCTGTGTCTGTTATTTTTGTTGTTTCTTTTTTTTTTTTTGCTCAATCTTTTCACCTTTTCATCCAGCCCCCCAACACCTCTCCCCACTGACAGCTATCAGTCTGTTCTCTGTATCTATAAGACTATTTCAATTTTGTTCGTTAGTTTATTTTGTTCATTAGATTCCATGTGTTAGTGAAACCATATGGCATTTGTCTTTCTCTGACTGGCTTACTTAGGATAATACTTTCCAGGTCCATCTATGCTGTCACAAAGGTAAGATTTTCTTTTTTCTCATGACTGAGTAGTATTCCATTGAATAAATGTACCACAGCTTTTTTTATATACTCGTTTAGTCATGAGCCCCTGGGGTGCTTCCAAATTCTGGCTATTGTAAATAACATGGCAATGAACACAGGAGTGCAAAAATTCTTTCAGATTAGTATTTCAGGTTTCCTCAGATATAGTTCCAAAAATGAATCACTGGGGCATAAGGCAGTCCATGCTTTCTTAAAAATTTTTTAAAGATAAATTCTAACTTTAGAGATATACCAAGAATTTTTTTCTTCTACACTATTTCTGGTGGTCAATTTACTTTAAATCTTTGATTTAAGAAAGTAAAAATTGTTGATCTTTTGTGCTGAATTTCTTTTCCTTGAAGAAAAAAATAGGAGAATAAATGTACTTTATAATCAGTCTCAGAGGGCTTTTTGCCATCCGTGTTTGTGTTTGTTGTGATGCTAGGACAGTTGTTGCCATCTGCAATGCCAGTGCTGAAGTAGAACTTAATTATCACCAGCTGTTGCATAGGGTTAAACTTGCTTGATGACAACCCAGGACAAGGTCTCCAAAAAGCAACAAATAAAGTAGGTAAGATCTGACAGTTTTAAATTCCAGTAACAATTTTCAAGGCATGTGTTAATTTTAGTAGAATGCCCCAAATCTCACCTTCATTGAGTAAGACATATAATTTTATTTTGAGGAAAAAAATGTGTGCCTATATACTCTCTACATCATTCATATGATACCATAATACACTTTACAAATTCTTACTAATGTAATTATAGCAATATTAGGAGTATATAATAACAGAGATCCATCACTTTAGAGGAACTATGTTTTAGGAACTCAAGAATCTCCTTTTTTTTCTTAGTGCCCAGAAAATGATTTTTAAAAGTTGTTTTTGATTAAGCAATTTTTATCCCTCTGTACAAGATTTCTAACCCTAAGGAAATCATTGGAAATGCAAATGACTTTTAACAAGTAAGGATCCAGAAATATTTGGCAACTATTTTTTTGATGGGTACACACACCTAATTAAGATTGATGACTGAGAGTAGTTTAGTTCATTGGAGACTGCCTTTTGATTTTCACAAAGCTATGCCAGGTTTAAGGTATTAGCCTAGGAGATCTGGGAGCCAATGATGTTGTTCGTATGTTGAAGGTAGTATAGCTGCACTGAGCAACTGAGCTTCATGGAAAGAAAGGATCTAAATACTAAGGGAAGGTATGCTCATGAATTGAGAACCCTAAAATGTAAGGCACTATTTGAGCTAGTCAAATAGTTCTGAAGTCCAAGGTCAAAGCATTTTAGAACATCATTAATAGAATATCTTTGTCAAAAATGCAAAAGGGTTTAAGATCATCTATTCAACATATTATAATATTCCAGGCAGTTAAATTAGAAGTTCAAAGTAGTATGGATTAGTTGTTATTGTTTTGTGTAATACAGGTATTCCAAAAATGTATCTCAGTAAGAACATTTTACAAAGTAAAAATAAAGAATTCAGATGAAGTCCCAAAACAGAGAAATAAAAACGTTTTGACAATTTCTAGACTAGAGAGTTCTGGGAATAAGAGGAAGAGTGACACTCTCATCTTCAACAGTTCAATTTTTTTTGTAGATTCCAGAAATAATATAAAAAAGCCTTAATCAGGCCTTTTTATCTCTCAGGTCCTCTGTCTCCTCAGCTGTAAAAGTTCACATGGAATTAAATAAGTTCCATGTTATACCCCTTATCCTGTAATTCAGATAATATTCCTTTAATTTATATTTGAATTATTTATTTATTTATTTTTAAATTTATATTTGAATCTCCTTCAACCTTATATCTCACCAGCAGACGTTCTTGGATACTTTTTAAATACTTAACAGAATCTTCATTCCAATTCAAAGGAATGACTTCAAGTGCACAGTGGCCCAACTAGGAGAGTTCTGGTATTTTATGAGTAGTAACATTTGACTTGAACTGGAGAAGTTTGTCCTTTCAGACAGAAAAATTAGCTCTCCTAGCATGCTTACTGCAGCAAAATATGCATCTCATTAGATTTGAAAATGAAAAGTCCAAGAACTCTGCTTGGTTACCCAAACACTGGTGTCTGCTGGATGCTCTGCACAGCCCTGAAGGCCAATGATCCATGACTAACACGACCAAGAAAAGAGAGATGACCATTGTCAACATTAGGAGGCAACTGGCCAAGGTCCAGAACCAATGACTCTACAGAATTTAGGAAATACAAATGAACTCGTTCCTATATAGAGATTTTCCAATTGCCACAGATTTACCGAAATGTCTCTCTTCAACCTTCAAAATCATTTAACCAACATGAAAACAATGCTAATTAAAACCTAGAATGCAGTTAATCAGATGACTTAATGGACAGTGGACATGTCCTAATAATAAACTAAAATAAAGTACAAGCATTTCATCAAAAAGGTTTATTTAGTGTTTATTTTGTGAAACAGGTTTGTTTTCTTTCTTGTTAAGACAGACAAGAAGAGAAAGAAGGGGAAGGGTCGTCAAGACACATGTATAAAGGACCCATGGACAAAGACAGTGGGGCAGGGGAGGATTGAATGTGGGAGGCAGGGGTGGGTAGGGTGAGGAAGAGTAATAAGGGGGAATGGGACAACTGTAAATGAACAGCAATGAAAAAATAAAATGGGAGTCTTTATAAAAAAAGGCAGACAAGAAAAAACTGAGCATAAAGAAAGTGAAGAAATTCAACAAAATTTAATAAACACATTATATTTTAAAATACTTTATATCGGTTCACAGTTTGTAAAAAGTGTATAACTCTACACATTGTTTTCTACTCTGTTGACAAGTCTGCTTTAAATAACAATGGTTGCTTTCATTGTTCAGCTAAAAGTATTATTTTTAAAAGTTGTCATTAACTATGAAAGCTTTGAAATGGGGTAGGTAGGTATCTAGAAAAGGTATAATGAATGGAGAAGAATTAATGAAGAGGTCCAACTGCTTCAAGTATTGGCAGTTCAGTTCACAGGGATATGTGATGCTAAGGGTGAACAAAGAGATTTGAAGAATTAATTGCAATTTATAATTCCTCTGAATTCCACTAACATTAAGATAATAATATGCAAAATTTTGAAACCATGATAAACTTTCTTTCTATGATGTGTTCTTTTTGTTTTGTTTGCTTCTCATATTTATTCCATCCCAAAGTGGCTTTCATCAGTTAAAATACAGTGAGACGTCAACAAATTTCCAAACTCCTATCAAAGGGTCATCTTTGAAAAAGTAATAGATATGACACATTGCTCTCCATATTTCTAAAATTAAAATGGTTCCTCTGAGGTCTCTGTTTATGCCATACAAAAAAATAGCTTTCATTGTATTTCAAGTTTGACTATGAGACACAATATTGTAGGATACACTAATTTTAATGTTTTTAGAAGTGTAATTTATTACGCTCTCTTTGCAAATCCAACAGAGCTTCAACCAACAAAGCAAAACACCAAACTTTTATAGTATAAAGAAAATCAACAATGACAATAGCAAAATGTGTTTAAGAATTTCAGCTATATTAATTTAGCAAAAAAGAATAAACATGTCTTGAAAAACAAAACATGAGTCTTCCCAAACTAGATACAGAGTCCACCAAGTGTGACTGAATTAGACTGAAATATGATCTGATTCGACATACACATGTACACTTAAAATATCTCCTGTGAATATTACAATTTGTGATATACTCTTGTCAATCAGGTTTGCCTAATCAGAATATAAAATTTCATAAAAGCTATACTCAAGAGAACAACATTACCACACTCCTAATATTGCAAACATAATTAACTTTGAATTATGTGAATTAATAGCGCCTAACAAATTATCATTCAGCTCTGAAATTAAATTCTTTCATACCATTAGATTTGTTTGTCAAGCTCAAGTAGGCAAAAGTTGTGTCTAATAAAGTAATAATGGTGTTTGGCTAAGAGTGCCTTTGAGAAACATAGATTTATCCAAAATAAATCAAGGAATTTCTATTATTAATTTGTGAATATCATAGCATCTATATAATAAAATTAAGGGGAAAGTTTGATACTCATACAGGATACTGTATGTTTACTACCAAAAGTCATTTTACAATTACCTCTTTAATTAGACATTTTATATGATTATTTTGTGGTTGCTTACATGTAATATGAACCCATTTAATATTGTTTTAGATTTACAGATCTTTTTAATTAAAGTGAACTAGTTTTGCCAATTAAAAAAAGAAAAAAATCAAGGTCATCTAAACTTCAGTTTACATTATCTAAGATAATTCCCTCCATTTATAATCAAAATGTATTATACATAAACAAACAAGAAATCAAGGAACATAATATTCAAATATTTTCATGTAACCACAGGAACTGGAATTTGAAATACGTAATTGTTATATTGCATGGCTTATCCACATTAATTCTAATGTTTCATTGAACTGAAATTTTAATACATCAGGAGCAGGGATGAGGACAGACTTCACTTCTTTTTGGAAAGAAAGGAACTTTGCTCATATGTTTGATTAAGTTTTCCTGCAGGGTGGTATCTGAACATTGCAGATCCAAGCAATGATTAAGGGGAGGCTTCAGAGAGGCCTGGGGAATAACTAAATGGGAAGAAAGACAAATGATTAAAAAAAAAAACTCTTGCAGATTCAGCTGACTTGAATGCTGACATAATGCATCTGGTTTCTCACTCAAAAATGACTCCAAAAATTTTTCCAAGATCTAGAGACCCTGGTAAGCTTAGCCAACTTAGGTTTTCGGTTTTTTTAACGTGGTTTGAGACTAAGTGTGCCATGAGGGGAAATAGAAAAGTGTTTGAATGAAAGGTGTTTGGAGACTGAGTTTAATTTTAAGGATCATTTTTCAATAGTAAGGCTTTCTGTATATTCTAATTATAAAACCGAGCTGGGAAGATGACAAGAAAGATGCTTATCAGGAATTTCATTCTACACTGAAGGATGTTGCTATTGTCAGGCACAATGCTGGCCTTCTTTCATCAGCCATCTCATCTCCCCCACCATTAGCTGCACTTGGGATACATACAGCAATGTTCCAGCCAGAAAGATGGGCTTGTTCTCATTCCTAATTCTGTCCATAACCTCTTTCTGCATCCCTCCTGTAACAAGTGGCTCGAACACGCAAGGTGAATTGTCAGGGTTAGATGGTATTGGCCTTGGTGAAATAGGATGATAGATAGATAGATAGATAGATAGATAGATAGATAGATAGATAGATAGATAGATACATAGATAGATAGATAGATACATAGATAGATCCAACTGCTTGTTCCCAGGAAGATGGAACATGTGTCTTAATCATAACAGACCATTTAACTACAAGCTTATTTTTAGCTGAAAAATATTTCATGTGATTTTAATGAAAAATGGTACCTGTTACCTCAAACTTCAGTAACATGAAAATTTGGAATTTTTATGGCATTGCAGTTTGTTTAAAAATTTAGCAGCATACTTTCTGAATAAAAGATAAAACTTTCCTTTCTGAGACAGAAATGTGCATACCAAAGTCATGGGTCACCAGAGCAAAGCTGGCTGGCTGGTCATCAAGATATGACCCCTGGCAGGAAGGCTTAACTCTAGTAAATACATATTAGTCCAGTATCTGGTCCTCAGCAAGAGTTTATGCTAACATTCCATAATCAGGCCTGTCTCCTAATGGGGCTAGATTTTACTAACTAAGCTCACAAAAACTCATGTATGAAAACTAGAACGTTTACTTATCCAACAGAAGCAATACTGCCTAGGAGATGGGTCTGTCCATGTTTGTGGGACAGAACTTCTTTGCTGAAACCTAGTAGAAAAACAGTGCTCACCACAGGATGTTATATACATCCTGTGTAAGCCTGACCAACCTTACTCATTCCTTCAACACATTCCCTCTTCAGGAAAGGAACAAATTGACTGTCTAGACAGAGACTTTCTCAGGGGTATCCGGAATCAAGCTGTGCCTCACTGCGTCTGCCCTCATAAGTATTTCATTGCACTTGGGCTAATGTCTCTAGATCTTACAGAGACCTCACTGACTTACCTTTCCTTCTTTTTCTTTCTGTTCCATTCTCAGAGAATGGGAAAAGTGAAGCCTTTATTTAAACAAACCAAATGGTTGTTTAAGTGCAATATTCATTTATTTTTTCATGTGTAAAAATTTTATTTTGAAAATAATAGCCAAAGAAGGAAATGACTGCATTTGATCATTACTATTCTAGTTTGAACCTCAAACACTTTTAATTCCAATATTTACTTCTATTGTCCTTGAGTAAATTTTGGGTTACTTGAGGCCCTTGACATCACATCAATAATACTTATCTTTCAGTTTCTCCTGCTGCTCTTCCAGCTACTTTGAGGGCTTTCCTCTGTTGCCAGTTCCTTACAGTTTGGTATTTCCCAGTTTTCTATCATCGGTCATCTCATCCTTCCAGTTTGACTCCTCTTCCATCATAGTTTCCTAAGAACCAACATATATTCCAAACTCATGCTTGCAAGTCCCATAATTACCGTAAACTCAACATGCAAAAGTTTGTACTAGGAAAATCCTGATCCTCTGTCATTTAACCATTTTTCCATCCCACAGAACTAGAAAATATTATTTATTCCAATATATTCAATTACTTTCTAAGTCCTACTGATTATACCTATGACACTGTAAAAATTTATATACCTCCTCTGCCACTGTTTCTGTCCTTGTCACCATAAGCTTCTTTCCCGTATTACTAAAACAATTTCCCAACTATCCTCTATATCTCCATCATTGTCTCTAGAGCAGTTCATTCTCCATATTGTGTAAGAAGTGATCTTTCTAAAATGCATCTAATTTCACTGCTTACAACCCTTAATGGTTCCCTTTTCCCTGATAAATGCTACCTAATGTGAGATTTAATGCATCATACAGTAATCACCTAGCTAGTTGATCAAAGTCTTCCTAAAGATAGTCACCATATTTTGTTCATTTTACTCTTATTACCTACCAGCATCTGAGAAATAAGAGTAGCTCAATAAGTACTGGTGAATCAATTAATGAATATGAACTTTGTATGAGAGGGATATCTGCAAACGCAGAAAATAATGCATTTATAATATTAGGGACATGTTACAGTCATACAAGGACATAACAAAATTTTTTAAAATCACTGTATGTGTGTAAAAGTGTTATACATAGTGGTAAATAGGGAGGTGAAATGACCCTGTGTCCATTATCTTATTTGACCCTCAAAACCAAACTGTGAACTAATAATACTCAAGGGAAACAAACAAACAGAAAGGATAAAAGTAAACATTTTAGAGGACTAACTATACACTTCCAATTTTCTACTGCATGCTTTTAGATATATTAAGTTGTGAATCCTAGTTTTCTCCTGATAACTTACTCGTTTTACTTGCTATTAAATGTTTTGACACGCAGAGCATGTATATATCACTACTATTTTGTATTATTTTTCTAATGGGTACACATTTAAATATATGCATATATACACATAAAGAAAGTAGACCATAGGTAGAATTTGGAGCTCTGGCAAATGGCTTCTTTATGTCTCAGTTACCTTTTCTATTAAATAAGAATAGTAATAGTACCCACCTAATAAGGTTGTTTGAGGCTTACATGAGTTTACTAATGGAGTAATAAGGGCAGATGTTGGCACACAGCACACACATTAACTATTAGCTCTTATAATTATTAAGTGCACATGATAAGTTACTAATTTGAGTTCTATTATTTTATCTGGAAGTTAATGTCTATATAGAAGTCACTTTCAAAAATGTATACTAAGCTTAATTAAAGGCAATTAATTGTAGCATTTACTTTCATTTAAATTGTGTATATTTCATTTTATCTACTTATATCATCATTCTCCTAGACTTTTGTTTTTATTTCTTCAAATATTATTTTAATTAGTTGGTAGGGAATGTTGGGATTACAATACCCAAACAAATTTCTTCTAGAATAAATTTACATTCAATGAATTCTATACTCAGATTCCCTAAGTACTTCTTGAATATTTTTCCTCCTCCCTAATGTTTATATAACATTTTCCTTACTTAACTTCTAAGAGCAAATGACTGTTATTAAAACCAAATTTTTACAGGCTGTTAGTTTCTAGTGCAGATCATTGCCTCTAGGTGTTGCAGAATCAAAATCAAAACTACTAAATAATTTAGAGGTAAATTAGCAATTAACTGAAAATGACATTGCAAACTGTGGCTCATATGGGGCAAGTGGGCTGCCGGAAGTATTACAATCTGGCAGATTCATTGAATCTCTCTTTGCTCTGTTCATCTCTCAAAAAGATAAAAACCTATAAAGGACATAGAATGTAGTTTTATAATACAAATATTTAATACCAGTTTATTTCTGCAAAATTAATTGTGGCTAAAAACTCTAATGTGCTAGCATAAAATTGCTAACTATATTCCTACCTATTAGAAAAAAATCCTGTACATACAAAAAAATTGGAGGGACAGATATTTGATATCAAGGTAGAAGTTTGTAATTTCATCTGATTTTCAAATCAGCTGTACCGTTAGACCCCCAAATCATTTAATTGTTTTAAAGGAAATTAAAAAATAGAAAGCTGTATTTGGGGATAGTATGATTTTGTTACAGCCTCATATTGGAAAGCAAAAAGTAATACAGTAACAAATACTTTGTTTTTAAGACACCAACATAAAAGTCACTGCAAAATTCAAAAGTACAGAGTTTGAAAGGATCATACAGAATGCCCCCAGATTTTACTGCTGAGAGTAGTGAGATGCAGAGGGGGTTAGTCATCATGCCAAAAGCATGATGGGTTTGTACCACTTCTGGAACAAGAACCTCTGTCTTTTGATGCCAAATCCCACATGCTTTCTGTGTCTCAGTTCAAAGCAAATTATTGTGGATCATTGGTTCCCGCTAACTAATTTGTTTTGGTCTTTCATACAAGATCACCTAAACTTTAGAGCACAATCAATGCGATTTGACTCTAAGCCCAATAAATAGAAGCAAAGGGCCACAGGGTTGCAGAAATACACCAGATTTCTCACATTGCCCACATTGCCCAGACAAGGTCATGTCAAAACTTTACAAAGAAAAGAAAGGACCCAATATCTTGTTCCCCCATTCTATGAAACCAGTTACAGATCTCTATCCTCCCCTTTCTCATTCTGATATCTAAGGGGCTCCTTCGTACCATTTTGTCCTCCATGGGAAAGTGAAGACCTGACCAAGCATCCAGGAGTGCTCTCTCTACTTATGTGTTCACTCCACAGTTTGCTAAAATATGACATTCTTGAGAGCCAGATGAGTTCTCATTGTAGCACCTCCCATAATGTGCCCAATTAGAGCCTGATAAGTGCAAATTACATTTTAGAGTAAATTAGCTATTGATTCAATTAGTTGTTGATCTCGAAGATTGTTTTCTTCATGCTAAACATTAACTTTTTTCTATCAATTTTTCTTTTGGGGGGGAAGTTTATTTATTTTTAAATTTTTTCTCCCAACGTTTCTAAAGAGAAGTACAGAACTGTGTATTGTGCTCTAATAAGAACACGACTGTCTAGTATTTAATGGAAAGATTACTTCATATTTTAAATTTTAATAAAATGTTTGGAGTTCTCAATATTACTTTTTTCTTAAATAAAAGAGTGCTTTACTGTTGACTCAGGATAAGCCTAATATCTTTTTTCACAACCCCCACCCCTCAGGGTCTATTTCTCTTATATTAACAGTTAGGCAATCATCCATTATAATAGAATCCCAAGACAGAAAGACAATTATCTTTCCAAATGAGCTTGTTGCTAATTAGTAAAAAAAAATACCTAATCCAGAAGTGTTTATTTCCTTTGCATCTCAACATCCATGAATACTATTGTTTTAGCTGTCAACCATGATTATGAGCATGATTTCCTTTTCTCCTTCGGTAACAGGATCCGTAGGCAGTAAAGATACGTTAAAGAGCCAAACTCAGGAAAAGGTCCTGGTCTGTAGACGTGAGCCAATAATAGAAAGCAGTATCCTACTGCAGGCCAACAGAAAGATGTCCACTCTGATGAAGGATGTACAAGCACTGAGGTCAGAATAAGGCAAAAGGCAGGGAAAAGAGCCAAGTGGTCATATCAGAGGCTGATGGATGCAGAACCAAGAGGTCAGGTAGATAACTCGGACTAGAAATTCAGCTAAAAGCTATTAGCCAAGAGAATTTCTATTTTGGGAAAAGCAGAAAAATAGCAAAAAAAAAAAATTAGGTGATACAGGACTTCCTGTATGATCAACTATTGTTCTGGCAGCCTCAAAACTAGCTCTATTTTCCTTTCCTGAAAGAGACTGGGCCAGGGGCTGCAGAAGTGGCCACTGGCCACAATCATTTGGGGAGAAGAGTATGGAAGGGGGCATACCTATTGATTGCAGAGAATTTCTGTAAGACCTTGCTATTCGCAGTCTGGAAAGGAAAAATTCAGTTCACATTGACTTTTGAATAGTACAAGAACAATTCAATTAATATTAATAATATTAGTTCGTTTATATATTGAAGTCATGCATTAACATTTAAGGACATTGATATTGAACTCTATATCTCATGTTCTTTCTAAAGAAATTTATTTCATATTTTCTTCTTTTTTAATTAAATTTATTGGATGACATTGGTTAATAAGATTATATAGGTTCTGAGTGTACATTTCTATGATATATGATCTATATATTGCATTGTGTACCCTCCATCCAAAGTCATATCATCTTCTTTTACCACTTTACCCTTTACTACCCTTTGTACCCCTTTCCTGTGGTAACTACCATATTGTTGTCTGTGTCTGTGGATTTTAGTTTTATATCCCACATATGAGTGAGATTGTATGATTCTTAGCTTTTTCTGACTTATTTCACTTAGCATGATATTATCAAGGTCCATCCATGTTGTCAACAATGGTAATATTTCAACTTTTCTTATGGCTGAATAGTATTCCATAGTATCTAAGTACCACATTTTCTTTATCCAAGTATCTATTGAAGGATACTTTTGTTGTTTTCATGTCTTGGTCACTGTGACTAATGCTGCAGTGAATGGGGGGTGCATATATCTTTGTGAATAAATGTTTTCAATGTGTTTGGGTAGACACTAGAAGAGGGGTTGCTGATTCATATGGTACCTCCATTCTTAAATTTTTGAATACCTCGATACTGTTTTCCATAGTGGCTGCACCAATTTACATTTAGACCAGCAGGGAAGGAGGATCCCTTTTTTTCTACAACCTCTCCACTATTTGTTATTACTAATCTTGTCATTAGCAGCCTTTCTAGCAGGTGTGAGGTGGTATTTCATTGTGGTTTTGACTTGCATTTCTCTAGTAGCTAGTGAAGTTGAGCATTTTTTTTTATATCTACTGGCCAATTTTAAATCTTCTTGGGAGAAGTGTCTGTTCATTTCTTAATTGGAGTTCTTAATTGGATTGTTTGTTTGGCACTGAGTTGTATGGGTTCTTCGTATGTTTTGGATATTTACCCCTTGTCAGAGCTGTTGTTTGAAAATATCTTCTCCCATTTGGTTGGCCATTTTTTTTCTTTTGTGTTGCTTCCCGTTGCTGTGCAGAAGCTTTTTAGTTTGATATAGACATGTAGAAACTAAATGAAAGAAACCAATCAGAAAAGGCTACATACTGAAGGATTCCAACTATATGACACTCTGGAGAAATAAAACCTAGGGACATGGTGAAAAGATTAGTAGCTCTCAGAGGTTAGGAAGGGGGGCAGATGATGCAGTATAGCACAGAGGATTCTTAGGACAGTACAGATACTCTGTATGATATCAGAATGATGGATACCTATCACTATACAATTGTCTGAAAAAGCAACCCAATAGAATAGAAGCCAAGAGGAAATGATCATGTAAACTGGGGGTTTGGGGTGATTATGATGTGTCAACATAGGTTCATCAATTGAAACAAATGTACCACTCTGTTAATGTGAAGGCTATGCACCTGTGGGGACAGGGCGTATGTAAGTTGCACCTAATTTTGTACCTTACACTAAATTTCATACCTGGCACTAAATCTCTATACTCTGCATTAAATTTTGCTGTGAATCTGAAACTTCTCAAAGAATTAAAGATTTAATAAAAAGCAAAAAATTAAAAATAGTAAGACGATGCTGTGATTAAAACAATTATCACTTTCTTATGCATATCAACCACAAGATAAAATGGTATACACATAGTTTAAGAAAGATATCTTGATTCTAGTGTCTCAATTATTACATATTAAGCAGCCTTTGAAAAAGAATTCTAAAAAGTCCCTACTTTTCCTAATTCTTGACAAATCACAATCATGTTTCACATCTGTCACTCTCAGGGTCCTAATACCATAGGTACCATGGATTATAGTGTTCTCTCTAAACTTTTGAGATTACTTCATGAAAAGTCTAATCCTTATTATGCTAATGGGTTGAGAGACTAAAACTAAGTTGAATGAACATTAAATCAAGGCAAACCTGAAGCAAATATCTGCAATCACATCACTGTACAGTACCAGTTTGAGCCAAAACAGAGCCATTAGGTGGTTGATAAATTCTCATAGTGGGAGAAGACTCATCAACATAAATTTGCCATATGATAATTGAGTTGCAGAATATTTGGGAACAAAAAGAACTTTATCTAGGCTGTAAGTATGATGATGCCTCACATCTACATATCATTACCAAGAGTATTAGGAACAAGTTTAGAAAATCTCAGCAGTCATCCTTTCTCATCTGTGTTTAATTACCTGAAAAATCTAGACAAGTTTGAATCATCCAAGCTAGTAATGTTGCCATAACCAACTGTTTCTAATAAACATACATGATCAGAAGCAGTTATGTTTTCTTAATTCTCAGCATTTTGAAATATCTATAGAGAGAAAAGCAATGTTGGAGAGAGCACGAAATATGTCCTATGGAGTGTTACTAGGCAGTACATTCATTAAGTACTTCTATGACACTTGAAATATTTTATTCATGAACACCATATAAAATAAATCTTCCTAATGTTGCAGTTGAGATTGCCTTACTTATTAGATGTCAATTTCCACTCCTTCCCCATGAGTTTTATCCTTGATTCTTCCCAAAATATACCAGAAGCTTACTTTATATAAATTCAGGTTGGTTTCATCATTTCTGGGATAACTGTACCCACAGTTGTTCATGGTTTTGAAATGAAACTTTGTGATTTTTAAACAATCATTTATCGCTACTCCCATGTTAAAAATTATCTAATGATGACATAACTGAACAATAGTTGGAAAATCATTAACTGTAAACAGATACTGATGAGCTCCTCAAAAGTCTAGATGACATAAATTATTTGTAATCTATAACTATATGAAGAATAAAAACACAATGTGAAGTCAATTCCTATCTAAATTAACCCTAAAAGGAACTTACATAGTACAAGTTTTCAAATCTGGAATAATAGAGAAAAGTTTGCTTCAATTATTGAATACTTTACAAAAATGCACTATTTATACATTCAAACAAATAAACAATAAAAAGATAAGCTTGATTTAAGGTCCTGCTTTTCTCATCTACAATATCATCAGAATAAAAGGGCTATTTTTAAGCTTGCTCCTTGGGTTTTTCAAAATTACACTGAGGCTTAGACAAATCTTTTGTTCTAGCCACACAGTGGTGGTTCCTGTCTTCCTCAGCCCCAGGTTGTTGTGGGTACTGGAAACGTAGAATCTGCACCCCACTGAGTTCCTTTGCCTTCCAGTGGAGGAGATAGTTAAATAAACAAATAATTGCAATATAATTACATAATGTTATATTAGGCAAACATACAAAACAGCAAAACCACACATGAGAAAGAAATTGCAGGGTAGTATGTTATTCTCTTATTACCTAATTTTAATCAAGTTTACTATATGATAAGCAACAACTAAAACTACCAAGTTAAGCCAATACAGCACTGAAGTGCCATTTTCAAATCCTGATCATGAATAATCTTTAAAGGAACTGCCATTTTCAATCTTTAAAAAGTTCAGGTAAAATGGCTTTTTGCGATTGGTGCACAGAGAGCAGAACAGTGTGACAGGGAAATAAATCAAAGACTTTGTTCCCTAAGGGCCCTAACAAAATATGTTTCTACAATTAAGTTGGTCCAGGAACCTAAATATTTTTAATACTAAAAATACTTTTTAATACACATGCATAATATATATAACTGACTGCTACATGTTGAGATATTGGTTAATAAAATATCCTGGATAATCATTAATTTTTTAATTCATGGATTTTATATCAAGTATGACTTATGTTAAAAGTGAGGGATATATCACTTTCTTTGTTGTTGGATTTCCAGCATTCACAAGCACTGCAGAAGTGTATTTCTATTTTGTTTATAAGCACAAAGTGTCCATCACCAGCCTTCTACGTCCTTCACAGGCCAGATGCCTCACTGAGCCATGACCTTCCTCTTGCTCTGGATGTGAGAACTGTCCAATTGCACTTTGTGAAGATTTTAATTGGATTGCACGTCTTAGTCATAGCAAAGCTATACAATTTCATGAGATTCCACCCAAAAGTCACTTGCTATGAGAACTTTGCATTCAAATATGCATAACTAATGTAGCCTGGTATATATTCAATAATCAAATCAACCCCTTTCCACCACTTCATTTGTAGGAATTGATGCCAAAGATTCAGATTAAGGTAAAATGGCTACTACTCAACAAAACATCACATGAGAAATCTTTAAAGATTGTGTCAGTCACAAATAAAAATATTTTACTATATCAGCTTATCATGAATTATTTTTGGCTTTTGGTTAAAGGATAAAAATTTATCGAAGACTATATCATGATTTACAAGTCTCTCCAATGTAAGATGACAATTTTTTGTTTCTGCTGTATTCCACAAATGTATACAAATTACATATAAAGGGGGGTACCCTTGCATAGAAATATAATTATGGAGATTAAAGAAAGTAGATTAATAAAAGATACTTATTAAATTTTAGTAAGTCACAAATGGCCCTCCAAATCTGATGGTGTGTTACAGGTTAATATAGTTTTTCACTGATTCCAACTTTATGTCTTTGACTTAAACTTTCCAAGTTTAAGTATCAAAGCAAAATAGTCCTATATTCCAAGTATATTTGCACAACAGGACCATTTACAGGCAATGAAAGCATGTTGGTAGCATATTTGGATTTTAGAATCCAAACAAAGTTGGTAACAAGATATGCCTTAAAAATCCATCTCTTCTTTTTTTAAATATTTTCATTGTTGTTCAATTACAGTTGTCCCCATTTTCACCCAGTACTCTCTACCTGCCCCACCTACCACTGACCTCAAACTTCCCCCCATTGGCTTTGTCCATGGGCCCTTTATACCTGTTCCTTGATTGACCCTTCCCCTATTTCTTCATTACCCTCCTCCTCTTCCCTCCAGTCACTGTTAGTTTATTCTTTATTTCCATGTCTCTGGTTCTTGCTTGTTTTGTTGACTAGGTTCCACTCATAGGTGAGATCGTACAGTATTTGTCTTTCACCGCCTGGCTTATTTTGCTTACCAGGATAGTAAGCCTTCCTCGTGGAGTCCACTTTCTCCTCAGAACTTCTATTGTCTGCCTTAAATATGACACCCTCGGAAAGAGATGCTAGTGGGTCCTACCCAATATTCTGGTGCCCCAAATGTTTACTGTAGTGACTGTAATAATCAAAGGGGGTGTCCTAGTTGAGCTTTCTTTCTCTCACTCTCTCTCTCGTATTTGGGTATATTGGTGTATTTATATATTTATATTATTTATAATGCATATAATATCATACATCTATCTTCATAATGATACCTTGAAGAATCATTTAAATAAATACTTCCAAAGATGACTAAAAATGTAGCCAGAATGGCAGAGTCCACATCCTGTATAAAAAACCCATATGCAATGTGCTAAGCATATTAATATCTATAAGTGTAGTATAACAGTCCATAGCAGTCTCCAATTGTTCTTTAGTGAGGAACAGGAAGTACCTGTTAACCAGTGTGACTGAGCCCTTGTCCAGTCACTATGCTTCTCTGGGTAGCCCGGTCTGTAGTTCCAGTTCATGCAGCCAGTTTTCTTTCAGATGCCTTATGACTGATCACACAGCGCCATAGGACTCTTTTTATGTACTCTAAGCATGGCTGATGCAGCATTGTTTTCAATCACTCTGATAATGCATCTATATGATGTGTCTGCTGTGATGACATTAGGGTGGTGGTGTGTGTGAATGAGTTGCAAGAGGACAGCAGTAGGATAAATGCCTTTAGTAGGATTTTTAAATTTCTTAAGTGCGAGTTTCCAACTGATCTCCATTTAGACAGCCATGATGTATCTGTGAAATAACATTGATCATTCCCTCAGTTGCTACTTAACCCTTTCATGTCCTATTACATGTTGGTTACATTTGCAGAACATATTATCAAGCTTTATAAAATTAGAAGAACATTGGAATGAAGGAGGTGAGGTCATGGCTAAAATCACAAGCTCTGGAATCAACCACATGATTCAATCTCAAAGCCTCCATTAGCCAACTGTATAAAACAAAGAAAGTTATTGATTTCTCAGTGTTCTCATCCCTTAAACTATAACACTTCAAATAATGACAGGGAAAAAAGAAATATGAGAAAGTTAGCTTGTATTTTTATTGCAAATCTCATTAGCAGAAAGGGACATTAAGAAAACTTCTTCTAAAGAAAAAAGAAAAAAAATGAAAGATTCTGCTCAGCTTCTTTCCCAAGCAAACTAACAAATGTTAAATGGTGGAATGTAGACTGAAGAACAGAGTAGGGATTCCTGATCTCTCAGGGTTAAGTGCTCCTTCCTAGTCTATTACTTTATTATTTAAAGGCCTTATTGTTCTCTAATTGCTATCTTTGTCTTATAATTGATTCTCCAACTCAAAACTGTATTAGATCGATTCACATAATATTTCTTTAATGCTCTAACTAGCACAATGTTGAGCATGTAGCAGGTTCTCAATAAATAGCTGTATGCAATTTTGATACTAGAATGAATCTGTGGCTCTCATTCATCCATTTTTTTAAATACATTTTTTCTAGATAGTCTTAATAACCATCTTGGTAACACATTCCTGCCATGCTACTGTTTTTGTATAATTTTATTTGCCTGCTTCATCCCAACCCTAAAAATGCTTGATTAAAAAGTACACTGAATGTAAAAGTATATTTTAAAATTTCAAAACTATTTCTTCTTCTTTACCTATTTCTTACATCTAAAGTTTAAAATATCTACCTTTTAAATCAATAAACAGTGGGAGTATCTCTATTAAAGAAAGTCACTCTATTCAACTCTGTGCTCTAAAATTCCTTCTATCCCTTATTGGCTACTCCCATACATAGAAGTCATATCAGAAAGCACGTTGTTAGAGAACATATTAAAACTATTATCTGAATATTAATACCTGGATTTAACTACATTTATCTACCAATTAAAAATTTAAAATCATTTATTACACATTTTTTATTGTGTATTTCACCTGAAAAATATTCTTTGGCTTAGATTTGAAAACTATATATTTAATAAGTTCAAGTAATCACAAGAAAGCAGTAAAGAAGTCATTTTTCATTTATTCTTAATTATTGGAATGAACATCATTGATATGAATTTTCTAGAAATTATAGTTGCCAGGTGTCATTATATTGCTTATTGGGAATCAAATATCACAATACGCCATATCCCAAACTTTAATTTTTCACTGTCACCTTTATCACTAAACCTGCTTGCACTCCATCCATCAGACCTCTCTTGTGTTTCTTATTATTTTATATCACATACATGAATGTCTCTCATTTGTGCTCTTTACACATTTTCAATGCCTTTTCTTCATCTCTGGTTTACCTCTGCCATATTCTCTGTCAATCTCATTGGTCACAGCTCATGGAATTACAGACTATAGCTGCTCCTAAACACGCTCTAACTAAAAATCTCACATTTTTCATTGTTTAATTTTTGCTAAACACGGGTGTGGGGAAAATCAGGGCCTGCATGAAAAATCTGGTATTCTAGCCTACCATTGGACAATGCGCTTCCGGTCTCACCCGTGCTTAGAGCAGCTTCTTCTGGGATTTCAGGGTGCAGTTGTAGAATGTCGGTCATCTTTTCATTGCTGCCCCCTTCCATAGTTGTAGAAGTAAACACCAATTAACTAAGTTACCGAAGTTCACTTTGTTAGTAAATGACAGATTTTAAACAGATGGCAACCTTGGGCTCCATACCTCATTCACTTTCTGCTAAAATTTACCACATGGGCTTGAACATTACAATGTTTCAGTATTATGAAATTTGGTTCAAGTAGGATATAACTTACAGATAGTAAGTATTTTTATATTAATATTCACTCAAGATTTGTAAAAAGTTATGATTGTGAATCCACCCCCACAAAGAATGAAATAACAATTAATAGCCAAAGGTACAAATATGTTAATTTAGCCAAGAATGCACATATCTAGTTAATATTTTTATGAAAGAAATAAGCTTTAATTTATGTATTTTATTGATATTTGCCTGGGCTTCTTTTATAAGAGAGTGCCGAAATCAGATCAGTATTGTTAGTGTCATTTTACAGAGTGGTTTGAAATAAAGGCAAGTATACACTGAGAGCAATGAACAGATGAATGGACAATTTCTGTGGAAGTGCTGAATGAGGCCTCACTCAAAATCTCCCTAAAAATGTTGAGCTGTGAAGCCACAGGAAAGAATATTTATTTTTACAACTGCAGTGAGAGCCATGCAGTTTCTGCTAAGATTTTGTAAACATTCCTTGAGGATGGTTCTTAACAAAAATCTGTTTCCTCAGCACTTTCCACACCCTGGCAGCTGGTCCCATAACTACTGTTTAAAAAAAAAATATATATATATATATATCATATACACCCAATTACTAACAATGGTGACAACTTGATGGGATGGAAAACTGTCATGTGCAAATAAAAATGATCAAAATTGATTTTATACAATATAGGAAATCTAAACTTATGAATAAAAAGAAGAAAAAAAGAGACAGATATTAAGAATGAGAGAGAGAGACACAGAGATGAAGAGAATGGAGTAACCATGGTAATGGGCTACCAAAAGGTAAAAATGAGAAGTATTCATGGACTTTAACAACAGTGACTCTTCTCCATTTTTTGAAAGAAGAAAATAATTGAGAAATGAAAATTGTTCACTGATAGATTACCATAAATTAATTTGATTTTTCTCATTTACCTTCCTCAAATTTAGACATTTTCTTTTTCTTATCTCATTAAGAGTTGAGATTGGTAGCTGGGCAAGGCAGCCCACCAGGTCCACCCCTTGTAAAGAGAACCAATAGTCATGCCAACATAGTAATTTCACTGAGTGTTTCAGTTCAGCAATGAGGACCTAAGCCTAGGCAACCCCAGGCCAGTCCTTTCGGGGGCCACAGCTCAGTCAGATCTGAATGGCAGCAGAACCTTGAACAACATCCTGTAAAAGGTCCACCAACATATTTTGGCCCATAGTACTCTGTAGCTTTCAAATTTATACCAAGATTCGATCTAAAGACTTCAAATAGAGTCTTCTGCAGTGATGCTCATGAAGAGGAAGGCACTGTTATCTCTTCCTGGAAAAGCCAGTGTTGGTTTCCAGAAATCAGAAGATTCTATAGTCAGTACACTTTATTTTGTGATTTCAAAATAATTGATTATTAATGTTATCAAATATAATAAGCTAACTGAATATTTTCTTATAATTCTCATCACACAGATACTTGTGATACAATCCCAGGTCTGCTTCCTTGCCTTTCACAACCATTCAAGCATCAGTAGCCAAACCAATTCAGGAAAAGCAATTGTTCTACATAGTCTTCAAATGGTGCCTTTACTTAGACAACAGAAGCTCTTGTGCTATAATAACTGTGGCAAATATCAATGTCTATTAAATTTAGCAAAATAAAAATCTACCTTAAGTGCCAAATAGTATTTAGAGTGCCTCTCTTGCTCAAACAGAACACTTTTATAGTTTAAAAGAACAGTATCATTACAGTATCACATTTCTGAAAAACAACATATGCCAGCTTTCACATTTAAAATATAGTATTTGTCAGTGGTTTATGGGGTGTGCAGAAAAACTAGGAGTTACTGATGTAGGACCTATGCACTTCTTTGATAGATAAATTCCATGCAGCTATGCCAGAATGTTTTAAATAAGTTATTTTTGAATGAGGGCTTTTATGTCCAATGCAGTTCAGTGCCCCAGGCTGCAAGCTCCTATAACTTGGGTTGAAGGATGTCTAGTTTCTGCTGAAACAAAAGTACAAGATGAATTGTGTCAAGAGAAACCCTAGTTTATGTGCTGGGCCCTGGCTTACTCACAGAGGTTTCTTTATAAAATACAGTGCCTGAGGGTGCAGACAAGGAGCAGATTCTAGTATTTCTCTGGTCGATTCCAGACAAATAAATGAAAATGAAAATGGCAGTAATAGAGTCTTGCAAGGATAGAGAAGCTTGATCCTTCTGCCAGCCTCTAACTTTTTCCAGTTGTGTTCAGTGTTCTTCCTTTATTATTTATTGACTTCGAAGCAAAGCTTTCTTTTGCATTTATCTATTGCTCTACAAAAATTGAATTTCCAACATAACATGCAGGTAGAATGTCGCAAATGTTAAAGCATTCTGTTTTATGTATTCGCTTCCAAATTTTACCTCCTTGGTAAGATCTTCATGAACATGATACACTGGTTTCCTAATCTCTCTTCTGGCTCTACCTTTTTCTAAAGCATTTATAAGGATCTAATGTGCTGTAAACTTTGCCTGTTTGCTTTATAGGTTGTCTGCCTCTCCTTCACCCTACATTATAAACTCCATGAAGAAAAGACTATATTTTAGTCACTGCTAAAGTCCCAGTGACTGGCACCTATGCTCCAGGCCTTGGTTTGGGTTACTCAGAGCTGGGATTCATGAGGTAAATAAGAGAGGTGGAAAAATAGGCTGAATACAACCGAAATAGTGCCTGTGATCTCTCTAGAATGTTTTTCTTACAGATTCTGAGTGAATGATCGCCCCCAAGGAAATTTTTCAAAGTAGGCTATGCTGATCTTTTAATATCTCTTCTATCTCTTTCCTGAGCTTCGGTTTGATGTCTCCTCGGGCTCACAAAGCTCTTTCCTGACTTATTTCCTGACTTAGCCCAGACTTCCTCTTTAGCAAGTGCATAGAGAGGCTTTCTTTCTTTAAGATATGATGTGCCCATAACTCTAATTACTTCAGTTTTGGTCCTTCCCCACGTCTGACCCCAAACTCCCCTTTGCTCTGAGGCTATAACAGATGCCTTCCAGGGACAGAGACATAGTTTAAACAAATTCATTTTAACCCCTTGGACTCCCCAGGTTCTATTTGCCTGTTTATCTCTTTTTCTTGTTAAATCAAACTAATTTTAAGTTTTTGAAGTACCAGGAGTATGACAAAGCCAAATGAAATATTCTGAATAGCTTTAGAGATCTATCTTTCGGAGTAAGACAGCCGATGACCAAAGTATTCCAGTTTGTCTGGGACAAACTGAGACAGTTGCTGACTATAAAAGGCAAACTGAGACAGCTGGTCACTATAAAAGGAGCTCAATATATGGGTATGGTTTCCTTGCCAGGGAACATGTCCCTGTGCGTAGGTCTCTTCCATGGTCTCGTCTTGTCTCCTCCTCTGCTCTTCCAAAGCTACAGAGCTTTGCACAGCAGCCAGCCCAGCCGTGGCTCTGCAGGCTCTGGTGGTACGGAAGTGGGAGGTGAGAACTGGAAAGAAACCAGATGTCAGTACAGCTATAGCTCTTTGGAAGCCATGAACTTCTGTTTTAACTCGCTGTCTTGGATGCTCACTCAAAACAATTCATTCAAATTGTCAGTGTGACCCAATCTATATGACGACGTGCCTCTGAAATTCAATGCAGAATTAAATGTTGCCATACAATCAATAAACAAATTTTGCCTCAAATGCATTCTAATCTAAAGAAGTGATATGCCCTTTGTGCAAAGAACAATCTGACACTAGATCTTTGAAGGCTACAGCAAAGTTTTTGTTTAATTTGTCTGTATCACGGATGGTAAATATTCTTTATTCATTCACAAGGTGCCACAGGCTTTGTAAGGGGACGGTACCAGCTATACCAGGGGAGATTCATTCCAACATAGAACTTAACTCCATGTACCTCTGACTCTCTTACTCTCTGTTGTGGGATCAAGAAAATAATGAACATAGAAGGTTTCTCATATAAGTAAAATGTTATTGACTATTTGATGGGACATGCATCTATTGAAAGGAAAATTGAATTACAGCAATCAAAGGGGATGTTAGCGAGTCAGGGACTCTCTACCTTAACTGGTAGCAATATATATATAGTTTAAAAGCATAAATTATATCATTTAATACTTAGAGAGACCAAGTAGAGCAGTCATTGGAGGTTGAGGTGCTGAGAGGTGGGTGTGTAGAAACTTATGAGGCAGAGAATAGGGTCCATGGTTTGTTCAAAGTCACACAGTGGTATCTTTTGTTTATTTTTGTTTTTACTCCCTTCTAGTAAAATTTGATAGTTCACAAAACTAAAAATGGAAGAATGAACACTAAACCTGAGTTCTGCAAAATGTACTAATCCTCGGTGCTTTTCCTTGAACCATAACAGGAAATATTCTGTCCTGGGAGTTAAGACATCAGAGGTGTGCCGGTAGCAGCCCGCTTCTCCCTGGGAAAGTCACGCAATCTGTCTGCAGCGGTTTCCCCATTCCCAACGTGAGATTAGTACTGGCTCGTGTTCTTCACGCTATCAAGTGAAACAGAATCGATTTTTTAAATAGTTAAAAATACATAGCATATAATAGGAATACTTACTGTTTCTTTTTTATAAAGAATTTTATGTTTTAAGTTTTATTTTGCAATTACAGTTGACAGTCAATGTTATGGTAATTTTAGGTGCAGCACACAGTTAGCCAGTTTTCTGACTTATGCAGTGATCCCCCAGGTAACTCCAGTCCCACCCAGCACCGTACACAGTCATTACAACACTATTGACCATGCTCCCTGTGCTGGACTTTGCATCCCCGTGACTACTGTGTGGCTACCAATTGGTACTTCTCAATCTCTTCCCCTTTTTCACCCAGCTCTCCAACCCACCTCTCTAATTATTTTTTTTGGAAATGTGTTTTTTCAGTCGTGTGTGTGTGTGCATATACACATATACATTGGATCACAATGTAAAATATATTTCTTACTGTGATTCATGGTCAAAGCCACTTTTTCTTACATTTTTGTTCAGTGTCTTCTTAGATCCTTTCCAACACTTGTCTTCACTGATTCTTTTATGCCCTCCCTGTTTTCAAAATAAATAGGCATCACCTAGACTTCAATTATTTTCATACTTCATATTTTCATGCTTTAAAATATTTTCCTAAGTTTCTATGTCATACAGTCATTTTTTTCTCTCTCTCTTCTCCTTCCTGCTCTTCACCCCTGCCCTATCCTTACTCACAAATACTTCAAAACCCTGTGTGTTCTGAAGATTATTGTGTTATAATCATGTTTCTCTAACCACAGATTAATTGCCAGAATATTTTGCATTTGGATGTTGAACCATTTGAATATGTTCTCCTATAAATATAATACTTAAAGTTAAAATTTATATTATCCTGAGTATAAGAAAATGGCCTGCAGCAACCCTAGGATACCTGCTTTTGATGTTTTAAAATGTCCCTATAATGAAATACTCCCTATAATGAAGGCAGAAATAGACTCAGGGAAATAAAAGTGATATGAAGAGGAAAATGATCATCACGAGCCATGATCAGCAAAATGGAATATTCTCTCCCCCCACACACATATGTTCAAACTGAGATAAACATGCACGTACTTCAATTACAAGCACAACTTCCTTGAAAGACAAGTGGCAGAGAGCACTGAAGCCGAAAGCAACGTGACAACACAGTGGCACACAATGGTGAGAGACAACTCAACCCTATAATTAATTTCTATCATTAAAGTCCCATCAATATCACTTAGTTGGATGGCTTTGACAGGATGGAAATATTACCTAGACACATAATTCTTACTTCAAAGGTTATAGTACTGTTTGCATATGTACTTTAGAATAAATTATAAAAGGTGAATGATGTAAAAGGCATGATGTATAACCTCAGAATAACTTAACAGAGCATGAATATATGTGCTTGGCTTTGATGATTATAAAGCTTTGCACAATTTTTCTCCTCACAAAAAAATGAAAAATTTCAGTTCCTAAAATTGGATTAAGGAAATGATGTACATTAAGATTAATTTACCCTAAATCCTGGTGCTTTGTATTTGTTGTCCCTAATGGTTAATACTAACAAAGTATACAAAAATTGCCTCAAACTGGAGTCATTATCACAGGAGACCGAATGGAAGGAGAAATGGGGTTAGATGTAATCAGTAGCTTTTAGGAGACAGTTGATTGAATGGATATGACTAGACAAAGTAGGAAGAAAAAGTCCCCTTTGCAGTGTGGCTAACCAAAGCAAAACTACAATAGTGGTCATTATGAAAGAGGTTATATGAAAAGCTGTAAAAATTTCCCTTAGGGTCAAAATGAAGTTTTTCTCATTGTAACCAAAGTCTGTCAGGTGATTTATTTGAAAGATATTCTGAGCTCCCCCAAATGAAGAATACCACATCACATAATTTTCCCTGAGTAAGATATATTATCGCATAGTTTTACTGTATCTTTAAAGCACAAACACATCATTTAAAATGACTTTTAATCCTCAGTCTAGGTACCTATTTCACTCCCCCTTCTTGCTTTTTTTTCTTTCTTGAAAACCTAAGTGGATTCCAAGAAATGAAATAAGGATAACAGAACACTATGTTGTGAGATATGGCAGGCTCTGGAATTAAAATTACCTATAATTTGAGCTTAAATTAATATGAGAAATAAAACTTTTAAAAATCTTTCCTTCAGACGAAATCAATGTAAATAACAAAATGACTCTTAGTTGGATGTTTCTGACTTCTACATTTAATTTTTACCTTGACAATAACTTAAACATGCTTCCGGCATATGTATGAATAATGTAGTGACATTTTCTTCAGCATTTACAAAAATGGAAAAATGTTGAAACGGTGATAAGATGAGTTACTGGTGGAGAACAGATTCATATTTCTTCTTAACTTTGCTTCAGGGACACCACCTTCATTATACTATCTCTCAGTTTTTAAATAAGTTTTTGAGTTATCTCATTGTGAGAACTCAAGATCAGTTGAGAGTAAGCTGGTAAAATTTAAATACCATACTCTGTGCTCAGGTGAATTTCAGCGCTCATATTCTACAGTATTTGTACTAGGTGTACCACATGTGGTAACACTGTTTATTTGTTAATTTATTCAACAAATATCTTTGAGTGTTGAAGATATATCAGAGATTATGCCAGACACTATGGTAGGTACTAGAAATATAATAATGTACATGACCTCTATGATCTCTTGTAGAGAACAACAAAACAAAACAGGCATACGTGAGTAATTTAAAAAGATGAGTACAGTAAAAGAAAAAGCTAGGATTTTGTATTCCATGTAGTTCCACTTGTTTATTAAAAAGCTTCTGCACAGCTAAAGAAACCATCATCAAAACGAAAAGGGAATCGACTGTATGGTAGAATATATTTGCCAGTGATACACCAGACAAGGGTTTAACCTCCAAAATATATAAAGAACCCATATGACTCAACACCAGGAAGACAAATAATCCAATTAAAAAATGAGCAAAGGACCTGAACAGACACTTCTCCAAGGAAGACTGACAGATAGATGGCCCATAGACATATGAAAAAATGCTCAACATAATTAGCCATCAGAAAGATGCAAATTAAAACCACAATGAGATATCACGTCATACATGTCAGAATGACAAAAATTTTTACGTTGGGGATCATCTATAATAAATTTGTTATGTATTGTTTATTCTCTATACTTTCCTATATTCCCCAATTTGTTTAAATATTACTTCTAATGCTAAGAAATCTCACTTTTTATGACATGAATGTCTTTATTGATAAAATAACTAGAAGGATAAGTTCCCTCTATATGATCATGGAGTAAATACATTCATGTTGTCTTCTTAAAAGTAATTTTGAAAATATTTTAAATTTGCTATTTCTCTTTGATAATGATAAAAATGAAACTTATCCTAGTTTAGTATAGGTATATTTTATTAGATTTCAAATTTCAGGTGGCTCATTATTATAAATACTTCTGTTCATTATTTGACTTTTAAAGAAAAATCTCAGTGAAATTTAAACAGTGAATTTAAAGTGAATTTTTAAAATAGCTTTTTAACCATTACTGTGCAAATGTTGTATATTCACCTTTTCCCAGCTTTATGTGTAAAACAATTACACTTCATGAAGACCAGAAAATAAATAACTTAATAGAACAGAAAATCTGCTTTTATCTAGTACCCAAGCTGAGAGGAATACAAAAAGGAAATGGTGACCTTGAAGAATGAAAATAAATCAGATTTATGAAAGTCTTTAGTTTTAATAATTGACAGCATAATTAGTATCATGGACAACTAAAAGGGACAATCTTTATTTTGTTGGTGCAACATTATTTTAATTGGCTTTCTTTATTTTGAGGTAATGGACATTATAATCACATATTTAAAATTTCAAGGAGACTGGTACTTTGAACCTGAACAGTTTTATTTAGTGGATCACTCACATAATTTTAATTTATTTGACTCCTATAAGAATAAGTTTTAGCCTGGGCTGAGTAGGTTGGAGCATCATTCTGTATACCATAAGGTTGTAGGTTGGATCCCTGGGTAGGGCACATATCTAACATGTGGGTTCAAACCCTAGCTGGGACATGTATGGGAGGCGACTAATTGATATTTCTCTTTTAAGGAGATGTTCCTCTCTCTCTCTGTCTCTCTGTCCCTCTGTCTGCCTGTCAGTCTCTCTTTCTCTCTCTTCCCCTTCCACGCTCTAAACTTTCTGGATGAGACAATTCTAATAAAAATATATTATCACCTTTATTACTATAACGACAATTACCAAAGAATTTTATCCAAGGAAAAGTGGCTGCATATTAAAACAACAGCATAACTATAAATTTTTATTTTTAATATTCAATTACTTCTATATTAATTATGCATTATATACATATATAACATATTAATAGTATATGAGGTCTGTACAGAAAAAGTCCAGCCACTGTTAATATAATGATAACAGTTTGTGTGACCTCAATGTAACATGGCAACCAAGGTGAGTGGATTGGGATGTGCATGTGTGAACAATAACATAGTCAGTGGGGGTGGTAGACACTATTGAGTGAGCATGTATACTATGTGGCCACGGCATTCAAAATGACTGAGCAAATAGAGCAAGGAATCTACATCAAATTTTGCATCGAGCTTGAATATTCCTCTGTGGAGAATATTTGCATGATTCAGAAGGCAGCAGCTATGGGCAATTGATGATTGGCAGCTTCAACAGGACAATAAGCCCACTCATATATGATGTCTCATGTAGAGTTTTGTGGCGAAACATCAAATCGCCCTGGTAACTCAGCTCCCCTACAGCCCAGATATGGTGCTCTGTGACATCTGGCTTTTCCCAAAACTAAAATAATCTTTGAAAGGGAAGAGAGTTCAGACCATTGATGAGATTCAGAAAAATATGATGGGGCAGCTAATGGTGATTGGAAGATCTGTGTGAGGTCCCAAGGTGACTACTTTTAAGGGGACTAAGGCATCATTATCCTATGTACAGTATTTCTTGTACCTATATCTTCTTCAATAAATGTCTCTCTTTTTTGTATTACATGGCTGGATACCTTCTGGACAGTCCTTTCATATTCATACACAATACAATATTTTTAGCTGTGATAAAGGAGGAAATCTTTCATTTGTGAAAACATTGATTGATCCTGAAAACATTATGCTAAATGAAATAAGTCAGAGAAAAACAAATACTGAATATATTACTTATATGTTAAATCTTAAAAACAGCAAACTTGTGATAGAGAGTTGAACGGTGGTTACTAGGAGCTGGAGGTTGGAGGAATTAGAGAAATGCTGGTCAAAACGTACAAATTTTCATTAGAAGATAAGTTAAGTTCTGTGGATCTAAAGCACAGCAATCAAAACTTCTGAGAGTTGGGGCTGGGAGATTGTGTGTTTCCTTCTAAAGAAGGGATGTGGACAGCACCCCACAATATATACTTGAGCTGCTTAGATCCAATTCCTTCATATGTTAAATTGACCACATTTGGACATAGCTGTTCCAAGATTTGAAAGGATCTTTTTATGTGGGAGGGAAACTTACAAGTGGATATACATTGAGGTCACAAGTTTTACCCATCACTCTCTTCTTTACTACCCAATCTAGATTTTACTTACCCTCAGCTAGTACTTCCACTGGTCTAGGCACCACGATGCACTGGGTGAAATAACATAGACCCTTATCCCTTGTCACCTTGCCCTTCTCATTCTATGCTGATGCAGTTGTCCATTGATTCCCAGTGTTGGACCAAGAAGTCCAAGGAAAGTTCCAGCAGATGATCTGAGTGTCAAGCATATTCCTCCCTGCCTAAATTATGTAATAGCATATCCTGTTATCCTGATATCCCCACCATATTCTAATAACCTGTCCATTACCACTGACAGGATAACTCTTTCTTTGTCTGCTTATCTCTTGTCTACAAGAACTCTAAAGGGGGCAGCAACACACATAGCTTAGAATTTAATGGGATTCTCATTGTGTCCCACATTAGAGGCATTTCCCTTCTACAACAAAAACCTACAGACACAGAGAGAATACAATTGTGAGAAGAGAAAGCAAATATTACCCAAGTAAGTCACTAAAAGTGATGATAAGCAAGATCACTCCAACTTCCATCCACTGTTTTGGAGACCCAAGTATTCTATTATAAACATCTGAGTCCAGACAAACCAAGATGGTTGGCCATGCTTAGATGAAGGGTGCTAACTTCTGAAGTACACCAGCAATATCTGATGGCAAAGGTATAGGTAGTACAAACCAACTTGTGTTACAGTTTATACTTATAAGTTTCAGCTTGTGTTCATGGGTTCCAATTTGTTTTTCTTTCCTTTCCTACTTTACATTCCTTTTTCTTTTGCTATTACCTGTCCTGCAAATTTGAAATCCCAGCATCAGATAAGAAGGAAACAGATTTACAGAGACTGTTTAACTAGTTACCACAAATGTGAATTACAGGGTTCAAACTGAGGCTCTAATACTTGCAGTGAAGTAGTTTCTGCTTCTCTGCTTGACCATTGAATGAATCAACACATGTCCTTAGAGTTTAGAAGCCTCCCATTGCAAGATCATTAGGTTTGTGATACTGTCTCTTAAAGTATAGTGGTGTGGTAACTGAGAGTACTGCTTTTGGAGATGGGAATGCAAATATTTAAATCCCTGCTGGGTCATCTAGTGTCATCTACTGGGTGTGAAATTATGAGCAAGTTAACATAAATTCTGTGTGACTGCTTCCTCGTCAATCAAATGTGAGGCCACTCAAAGGTTACCATGAGGGTGAAATAAGATACCATTAAAAGGAATTAATACTCTTTCTGCCATATAATCAGCACTCAATGAAATATTTTGATTATAAGTATTAAATTGTGTTAGCTTTCTCAAAATCCTCTAAAAATTTAGGTTTTTCCTCGTCAAAAACAAATTAGCAAAAAGGAAATGAAAAAAAAAAAGCCCAAACCCTCTACTGTATAACCAGCATGAATGGAACACAAAAGTATTCTAAAATTTGACAAAGAATTTTAATACCTCTTTGCTAAATTATTACCCTTTTAATTTACAGGAAGGAAGCAGGTAAAACTGTCTGGGGAAGAAAACTGTTTTTCAATTTGAAAATAATTTAGATGCATTATATCATCAGGTTCTGATTGCAGATCAGCTATAAGAATGCACAGTTCCTTCTCCCCCAGCGTTGAGAAAAGAGCCCTACCTAGAACTCCATTTCCTAGTAATGTGAGTCTTCCATTTGTTTTCCCTCCTCACATTTTCTGCACTAAGACCCTGTAAGGGCTCTACCTGTCTGTCTACTTAATAGCTTTTATTCAGCAGAATTGACAATTGTTGATTTCCTAATGGCTTCAATAAGTCACTGAGATCAGGTAAGTTTTACATTTTTCAGAATAGCAAATAAAAGCCTCTCTCCTAGCTGTCTCTTATGGTCTATTTACCGACCCCCATAGATCATTCTGGCTTTTTATTGACCTACTGCTGAGGCACAGCTGACTCCTCACTCCTCACTTGTTTCTTCTGTCTGAGAAAGGTAAAATTACCCTTAATATAACTGCATTCTCTATCCAATACTGAAGTAAAATTGTCTGTAAGGTAGGAAGGGAAGTCTTCATGCCATAAAAACTTCAGAACTAATGGAATATTGTACACCCTGTAGACTTTTTCTAGATTTTCCAGCATTTATAGGACTTTCTGAATCTCTCAGGCTATTTCAGTTTCTTTTCACAGCATCACACATAAAGGTACAGTCAATGAAGGGGTTGGGGCTCAAAAGATCATGAAGGCCATAAGCACTCATACACGTCCTCATGCCACGAAATTACACAGGACCATCACCTATGTTTCTATCCCTCCACCCCCAGGATCTTATACAGGCAATTTCAGAGCAAACAACAGCATTGTAGGGTGACCCTCACTGTGATTTGCCTGAATGTCCCAGTTATAGCATTCAGCATCCCACATTCTGAGAAACATTTCAGTTCTAAGCATACCAGAGCGGTTCGTCACACAGTACAGAGCCATTAGAAATATGGGCCTGGATAAGCTAGTCAAAGAAGGACAAGTACCATATAATTTCATTCATATGTGGAATCTAAAAATCAAGATAGACTAACAAACAAAATAGAAACAGATGAATAGAGAACAGACTGACAGCAAGTCAGAGGGGAGGAGGGTTGCAGGGCTGGGTGAAAAGGTGAATGAATTAAGAAAAAAAACAAAAACAAACTCATAGACACAGATGACAGTATGGTGATTACTAGAAGGAAAGGGGGATGGGGGATATAGAAGAAGATAAAGAGGGAATAAATAGTGACAGAAGGAGACTTGACTTGGGGTGGCTAACACACAATACAATATTCAGATGATGTATTATAGAATTGTATACCTGAAACTTATAAACTTATATAATTTTATTAACCAATGTCACCCCAATAAATTCAATGAAAAAGTAAAAAATAAATATGGGCAAGAAATAAATATGGGCTTTCTGAGACAAGAAAACCAGGGAGCAGTTGCTGGCTCTATTTCTTACAAGTTATGTCTCCATGGACAAGTAGTTTAAACTCAATCAAACCTCAATTTCATCAACTGCAATTAAGAGCATAAATACATTTTTAAACAGAGTTGCTCCAAAGAGACAATTAAATAATGAATTTAATTACCTAGCACAGCTTCAGGCATATTATGAATTATCAATAACTATCAGCTGTTGTGAGTATTGGTGATGAGTTACTTGACATAGAGTATCTCTCAGGTTTGTTCCTTTTGGACAGTGTGTTTAGGACAGTGACAGAATGGGGACACTCTAAGTTTACTCTTGGGGACAGTGGACCCGTGGCTCTAGAATCAAGAGCTTTTGGATTCCTAAGCAAATTTTTCCACTGAGAGAATCCCAGAAACATACTCCATAGGTGTTAGCAAAGTTACGGTTAAATGTATAGCTTTGGTATCAAAAAGATCTAAATTTCACTCTTGGTTTCACCTTACCAGTTGTGCAACCTAATTTCTCTGAGCTTCCTTATCAGCAAAATAGAGATGATAATACTGATCTCACAGGAACTGGGGGGATTTTGAAGTGAGATAATGTTTTGTGAGTTGCTTAAGACAGTACCTGGCTCAATAAATATTATAAAGTAATAATAGCTAATATTTATTAAACACTTATTATAAACCATGCATCATCCTAAGGGTTTTGATGTGTTGACCAAATTGATATTCAAACTAACTGTGTAAGATAGGTGTCGTTACTTTTTTGCATGTGATAGATGTGAAAACCAAAACATTGAGAGATTAAGTACAATAGCATGCCTAAGTTACATAACAGAGGGCGTGTGATTCTGATTCAAGTCAAAGCCATCAAACTTCAGAGTCCCAGCCTTTAATCACTATACTGTTATTAGAGCATACGGGTGGTAGAGCACACAAAGATGAGACGTTTAGAGAGATACTCTTCAATATCTACTTTTGAGGAGCAGGAGGTAGGCAGATGTATCATGAAGTTATAAGCTGATTGGAAGTTCAGGGACCTCAATGTGTGGAATCATACACATAACCACACAAGACTTCTTAATCGGAGGCCATGTTTCCATTCACAACAAATGCGCCCTCAGGAAAGTCACTCTCAAGGATGGACACTTAGTGATAGCTTCATGTACCTCTCCGAAGGACACAGCTTACTTAGGCTACCAATGCCACAACCACGTAAGAAAATAGTGTCTTAACATTTCTCTTATTACTCCTATGAAGCACCAGTCAGTTTTTCCTTCCCTGACTAAAATTAAAAGTTCATGTTAGGTAATCCCCTCTTTTCACATTTAGATGTGTTTTTATCACCATTAATCAATGGTGGACAATCAAAAACATAACAGTGTAAGATCAGAGGAGTTGCTTTGGGCTATAGCAATAACTCCACACTACTAAAGAACCCAATGCTTTCCTGCCCTCACTGTTTGCACCACAGTGGCTTTAAAGCAGCATGTCAATTTTAGACTTCTGCATCCAGTTAGAAAGACTGTTGCTCCCAAACTAATAATAAGAACAAGTCTGATAAGCTTTCATATTATACTTTTATCTTTTTAAGTCACCATAAAGTCAAGGTCACAGAAAACATGGATAAATTTAATTCCAGAAAGTAATAAACTCTTCTAGGAGAGTAGACACCAGCAGTTGTTTTTCATCAAAACCACCAGAACGTCACTAAAGTGAAGCCAGACAAATTTTAATAATTATTTTAATTTTAATTTTTTTAAATTTATTTATCTTAGAGAGAGAAAAATGGGAGGGAGAGAGACACATTGATGTGTTGTTCAATTTATCTATACAGTCAGTGGTTGCTTCTTGTATGTGCCCTGACCTGAGATCAAACCCGCAACTTGGTGTATCGGGATGACACTCTAATCAACTTAGCTATTGGGCCAGGGCCAATTTTAATGAACTTTCATCGGCCACATGTAGGCTGTACTGATAGACTAAAATCCTAAGGAGCTCCAGCCATCTGGAATCTGCACTCACCCATTAACTCTTCTTCATTAGTCTTCAGTGATCATACGAATAATTGTAATGCAAGAAAGTCAGGGAGAGCTGATAAAGTTTTTCCATTCCCTGAACAACAGGCCTTCCCCACAAATAAGTAAGGCTAGGTTTTGTTTTCTGAAGACTGTGGTGGGCAAGATGCTGAGAGAAATTCATCTGAAACACTCCAGGCTCTTACAGATTGCGCTATAGAGGCTCTCAGAAAGCTGGGGAAGAGTCAATAGGATGGGAAAAACTCAGTTGTTTAGAAAGCCACAGGTGGAATTGGAAAACAAGAATACTTCAGTAAGTAAATGCTGACTACCAGACTTTAAAGGAGAGAGAGTAAGAGAGAGAGAGAGTGAGAGAGAGAGAATCTCCTACCGTTCAGAAAGGGCAGTATAAAGAGATTGCTGAATTTGGCATCTTAAAATCTCAATCCCTGATAAAGAAAAAATCATGACTCTCAATAATTTGAAACCATTTGTAAACTAAACTAACTAAAGCTGTTTCCAAACACAAATTCAAATCAAATACTCATTTGATTAATTCAGCTCCCCATGCAAACAGCCTGACTAAAGAACGTGTGTAGCTTTTTTAAGTGTAAATATTTATTTCGGCCTCTATTTTACACAAAATTTCTAGCATGTAATGGAAAAGTACATGATTCACAAATAAGAATAAAAATGTGATTCATAGTAAAAAGAAGAAACACTCAACTGAAACAGACACTGAGATAGTCCCAGGTGCAACAATTACCAGATAGACTTTGCTTAATGTTTATGGTTTTTTTAATTTCTCCTTCAGTGTGAATTGTGTGAATTATCTATGGATCATATATATCAGGTAAAAAATAAAATTAAGAAAATAATACCATCAGAAAATATCAAATATTTAGGAGAAAATCTAACGAAAGATATGCAACACCTCTACATTTTAAATGCTTAAATATTGCAAATAGCAATTAATGAAAACATAAATATTACATATTAATAGATTATAAGATTCAATAATGTTAATGTGTCCATTTTCCCAAAATTGATCTTCATATTCAGTGCAATACCAAGAAAATTCCGGACATCTTTTTTTCCAAATTGACAGATTTATTCTAAAATTGATATGAAAGCCCAAACTATCTAGAATAGTCAAAACAATCTTGAAAAAATAAGAAAAAGATTAGAAGACCTTTTATATTGATTATAAGGCTTAAAGTATAGTAACAGCATAAAAATATAGAATATAATAGAGCATAGAATAGCTGTACATCTACATGAACAATTGATTTTTGACCAATTTTAGCAATTCATTTCAATAAGGAGGGAAAAAAGCTTTTTAAAGAAATGGTACTGGAACAATTAAGCATACTCATGAAAGAGAAACAAAAAATAAAGATCAACTCCTGTTTTATTTCATACCCAGAGATTCATTAGAGACAAATCATAGACCTAAACATAAAAGCTAGACTCTTTAAGCTCATACAAGAAAACATAGAATACCTTCATGGCTTTATAGAAGTTATCCATCAGTGTTTTTCAGTGAAAGAGATAGAACAAATTGTGTGTGTGTGTGTGTAAAAAGATTTGTTATAAAGAATCAGCTTCCACAATTAAAAAGGCTGGCTGGCCCCAAGATCTGCATAGTGAATTGGCAAGTTGTAGATGCAAAAGTGCCAATGGTTTAGTTCCAGTCCAAGTTCAAAGGCTTGAGAACCAGAAAGCCAATCATGGAGTTCCAGTTCTAAGGCCAGCAGGCAGAAGGTCCACAAAGAGCTGAAGTTTTGGTTGGAATCTGAAGCAGTAAGAAAGCCAATAGCGCCCAGTGTGAAGGCAATCAGACAGGAAGAATTCTCCCTTAAGGAGGGCAAGATCAGCCTCCTCTAGTCTCTACAGGTTTTCAACAGATTGGATGAGGTCCACCCACATGGAGGGGGTGACGATCTTCTTTATTCAGTGTAGTGACTTAAATGTTAATCACATAGAAAAACACCTTCACAGAAATGCCCAGCATAATGTTTTACCAAATATCTGGGCACCCTGTGGTCCTGTCAAACTGACACAAATGTGTCACAAATGTGATGTAAGCAATATTTTTCTTAGACATGAACCAAAAGCACTAACCACAAAAGAAACAAAATTATAATTAAACTTTGTCAAAATAGATATCCCCACTCATCACCGAACATCCTCGATAAAGTAAATGAGTCACAGAATAAAGAAATAATTGCAGCACATATATATATAACAAAAAAAATTAGCTAACATGTATTTTTAAATCTCCCACAAATCAAAAGAATTTAATTTATATTTAAAAAGTGATCAAAATATTTGAAAAAAGGAACATATAAAAATGCCCAATAAGTACATGAAAAGGTTGCTAACATCATTTGTCAATATGTAAATGCAAATTAAAACCCCAACAATGTGCAATTAAATACTAGGTAAACTAGCTAAATTGTTTTTTTTTTAAGTCTGCTGATGCAATGGTGCTCAAGAATAAAAAACAACAGGAATTCTGTATTATCCTACATTCTAGCCAGCAGAGCTTGGGTGAGGTGTCTGGAACCTTCTGAAGAAGATAAACACTCTTGTACCACAGGAACCCATTACCCAGCTCTAGGCATGAGGACATGTCAACCAAATATTTTGCAATATTTGAAAATGAATCGAAGCTTGTTAAATGATTTTAAAATTAAGAAGCATCTATTAAGAATTTTTCAAAAGTTTTAGAAATATATAGGTCATATGAGTCTATTTAACAGAAGCTAGCTATTTTCTTGTTATAATCTATAAACTGGAGGACTGCTAGGAGCTACCATATGTGAAATCAGAGGATATAATGAAAGACAGAGTACTGAAGGCATCAGACTGAATACGTTCTGAGGTCAAACTGATAATTCAGCATGTTGTACCATGATCAGTTGTATTACTTTTGTTTTGCTTCTGTAACAGATTATCATAACTTGGTGACATAACATATCACAAATGTATTATCTATCTTAACACGTCTGTAGGTCAGAAGCCCAAAACAGTTTCCTTGGGCTAACTTGAAGGTATCAGTAAGACTATATTCTTTTCTGGAGGCTCTAGGCACACACAGGTATTCAATCTGCAGCCCACGGGCCCCATGCAGCTCAGGATGGCTATGAATGTGGCCCAATACAAAATCATAAATTTACTTAAAACACGATGATATATTTTGTGATTAGATGTTGCAATGTATTTAATCTTGGCCCAACTCTTCTCGGGCCAAGAAGAGTTGGCCCAAGACAACTCTTCTTCTTCCGGTGTGTCCCAGAGAAATCAAAAGGTTGGAAACCCCTGCCAGGGGAACACCCATTCCCCCGTCTTTAGGTGCTAAGGGCTGCCCACATTCATTGGCTCATGGTCCACTTCCTCTGTCTTTAAAGCCAACAACTGTAAATTTCTCTGATGATTTTTTTCACAATAACATCTCCCTCTGATCATATCCTTGAGGGGCTGTTTTGGGGTTGTAAGGATTTTAAGGTCCCATGTGTTTAGATTAGCCCCACCTGGAAAACTGAGGAAAACAATCATTTTAAGTTCTCAATTATATCTACAATGTAAAGTACTATATCCACAGGTTTCCAGGGTTAGGACATGGCCATCTGTGGGAACTCATTATTCAATATATCACAGCAGCAAAAAAAAAAAAATATATGAAATGAAGCAGTAAGCCAAAATATAAATTTATTATTGTTTCAATATTATCTGTAGTATTTCTCCATTTGATAAAAATTTCTGTTACTTAACACAAAATATTTACCATGCTCATTTCTCTCTTTTGTATAGTGCTGGTAAAACCATGTTTCATAACCTCTAAATTACTTTTATAAATCTGTAGGAAAACAATACTTTACTCTCACTAAGTGTACCTCAGAGGTACTTAACAGTATCACACTATACTTTTAGTATCTGTTAGTGAGTGCAGTCACTGGCAATAAATATTTCCAAAAGATTAAATGCCTTCTTTGAGCTGAATTAATTTAAAGTATGTGCTGAAAATAATGAGTATCAGAGTGAGATATTTATTTTTAGTTATCCATTTGATTTTGCTATAATGGGGTTTCTTTGGAACCAAAAAGAAGAGGGAGTGATTTTAACTGAAATTCTGGTAAAATATGGCTAAGTGTCTACTGCAGTGGATGCACTGGTCAGGTTGGCATGAGGAAGCTGTGGAGGTAGAGACTAGTCAGGGACATTTTATCTCAAGCTGAAAATGCTATAATATTAGGTCAATGTACCATGGTCTGTTTCAGTCCTGTAAGAGCTATGAACTTTTAACATGATGGACACTAATATAGCTTTAATTTCAGAAAACTAATGATTTAAAAAACTTGGGTAATGAGAATTTTTTTAAAGACTTTACATAAAAATCTTTGAGGCTACATAACTTTAAATTTGCTTTGTGAAACATTACAATATGTAGTTGGTAAAAAGTAAATAACAGAATACATACTCCAATATCATAAAACTGTGATTTTAAATGTAGAGAATGTTCAATAATAATATTCTAAATTTTCAATGCTTGGAAATTTTATTTCCTGTTATAAGCATACATAAAATTTTGGAGGCTACTGTCATTAAAATAATGTGTACTAAAATTGAAGTTGCATAATCTTGACCTGTTTTCAGCTTCATGGTTTATAGAATACTATTAAAGCTTAACAGTATAATCTCCACCATTACCAATTATGAATTCTTCATTGAGCATATATTGAATTTTCTTATTGTGCTTTATGGCCTTTAAAATTCTGACTAAATAAAATCTCTGGTCCTGCAATTTCAAGGGCTGTGAGAGGACACTTAAACAAAATTACTATATTTTGTTAGTTTGATTATTTTTAATATCTGAAATTATTATTGTTAGTCATTTAATTCTAACAAAAATTTCTATTTAAAAAATTTAATTTTATAGTTCAATTGTTTAAATTATTTTATTTTATAAGGAAGCCAAAATACCTTATAATACAGTCTTTCCTCTTACTGATCGTTTTTCTTCATAACATGATTGAGAAAAAAATGTATGTTGTTATAAGCAAGTTGATTTTTAAAGTTTTGAGCTGTTACTCAGTGTAATGGAAAAAGCTGAACATCTCAGTCAGCACAGGCTGTCATAATGAAACACCAGAGACTGAGTGGTTTAAACAACAGAGATTTATGAATTACAGTTCCAGAGGCTGGGATGCCCAAGATTTAGGAGCCAACCAATTGATTTCCTAGTGCAAGAGCTTTCTACTTGGTTTACGGATAACTTCTTCTTTGTCCTCACATTACCTTTTATCTGTGTTCCTCTCCTTATTAAGGACTGCCAATCCCATCATGAGGGACCCACCCCCATGACCTAATCAAACTCAAACTATTCCAAATACCATCTCACTGGAGATTAGGGCTTCCATATATGGATTTTGGGGAGACACAAACTTTTGGCCCATAACAATGACTACTATAAAAATTGGTATCTGATGTGAAGTGCTGACACAATTAAAAACCTAAAACATGTAGCCCTAGGTAGTGTAGCTCAGTGGGTTGAACATGGGCCTGGGAAACAGGGGTGGCCAGTTCAATTCCCAGTGAGGGCACATGCCTGGTTTGCGGGCCAGGTCCCCAGTAGGGGGCACATGAGAGCTAACCACACATTGATGTTTCTGTTCCTCTTTGTCCTTCCTTTCCCTCCTCTAAAAATAAATAAATAAAATATTTTAAAAGCCAAAACATGTAACGTTAGATTTAGTGACAGAAATAATAAGACTACTATCACCCATGATTATTTAGAAGACTTTGAAGAAATAGCTTAGTGACTTGAGAACAGTGGTTTTTTGCCAGAGACAATTTTGCATCCCAGGCAAAATTTTGCAATGTCTAGGGATTTACTTGTTACTGCTGGGTGAAAGGTGTCCTCCTGGCATCTAGTTTGTAGGGGATGTGGGTGCTCCTAAACACCCTACAATGCAAAGGATAGCCTTGCATAACAAAGAAATATTCATCCTAAAATGTAAACATTGTAAAAGTTGAAAAGTCCTGCTTTAGAAAAAGACAATAAGAATAAAATTGTTAGCACGTTTAGTTATATTTGATAAAATATTACAAAAAATAAGACAAAGTAAAAAACAGGCCATTTGCAAGCAGATATGATTCTGCACATGATTAATCCAAAATCAAGACTTTCCAAGGTTTTGTATTGTTAATGTCACAATTCTGGCATCAGCAAAAACATCCAAGCTAAGGTACATGAAAAACAGCTCATTTCCTTTCTAAAAGGCTCTCTTAATGACAAAGTCAAATTGCTTTCTGCAGTTCTCTCTCTCTTAGTTCATCATCTCCTATAAGCTGCTGCTCAACCAGGATACACCTTCACAAATACAAATTATGTTTTATTTTATAAACCATGAATAATCCAAGCCCATCAACTGGCAGGGAATTAATATCCCTCACATAAGAAGCAGCATAACTTGTATTCAACATGCATAGCAGCTTAAATTATTTAACAGAACTTTTAGTTGTTCTATCTTAAAACAACATTCAGATTTCTAGTTTTCCTCATGACCAGTAAATGGGTACTTCACCCACTTAATTGTGAAATTAAAGAGATGATCCAGATGATTTTTCCAAAACAAGCAGGCAAATAAACAAAAAATAGTCTTCTCCAAAGATCAATTCAAGTACCTATTTTTCTAAGAACATGAGGAAGAGAGAGAGAGAGAAGGAGATAGTTGGTTTTGTTTTTTCAGTTTCTACTTATCAAGATTTCAAAATCATTTTCAATGTTGAACATGTATAGGCTGCAATCAACAAAGATCATCAACTGACAATGTAAGAACCAGAAGCTGATCTGGGGATTCCAAAAGCTACTATGACTGAGAATTTGATGTAGGATCTTGGCATGAAATGTGTCATGGCAAAGTTTGATCCATTGCCTCTGCTACCAGAGCAGAAGGAATATCGTGCTGCAGTTGCTAATGACTCGATTAAAACCACTACCAATGAACCAAATTTCCTCAAGAAGGGCACAACAGGAGATGATTTGTGGGTCTACAGTTATGATCTGGAAACAAAGGCCCAGTTGTCCCCATGGCCTGGTTCTCCATGCCTGAAGAAGGCAAGGCAAAGTCACAGCAAGATTAAGACCATGTTAACTGTGTTTTTTGATTAGGACAGTGTTGTCCATCATGAGTATGCCCCTCTAAGCCAAACAATTGATAAGGAGTACTACCTCGATGTTTTTCATTGGTTGAGAGATGCAACATAATGAAAACAGGCGCAGCTATGGGCAACTCATGATTGGCAGCTTCATCAAGACAACACACCTGGTCATGCTTCACGTTTCATGCAGAGATTTTTTGTGAAACATCAAGTCACCTAGGTGACTCAGTGCCCCTACAGCCCCGACTTGGTGCCCTGTGACATCTGGTTTTTCCCAAAACTAAAATAACATTTGAAAGGGAAGAGATTTCAGAGCATTGATGAGATTCAAGAAAATATGATGGGATAGCTGATAGTGATTCCAACAAAGGATTTTTCAGAGAGTTTTGAACAGTGGAAGAGGTGCTGGGAGAACTGTTTGAAGTCCCAAGGTGCCTACTTTGAAGGAGACTGAGGCGTCATTGTCCTATGTACTGCATTTCTTGTATCTTACATCTTCTTCAATAAATGTCTCTATTTTTCATAGTACATGGCTGGATACCTTCTGGACAGACTTCATAAATAAACAATGGCAGCAATTACAATTTCCTAATACACTATAAGTAAATTTCTCAATAGGATTGAAACACAGATAAGGGCTAACTGGCCAAAGTACATGTACTTACAAAAATCCAGGTTTTTCTGCTTAGTCCTTGATCTCTACTAGATCATATTTCTCAGTCCTCTTGCAGTTTAAGTGGATAGTAGTACAACTAGAATTTGGATGTACGCTACTTCTAGAATTAGTTTCTATAACTCTCTGCTGGTGCTCCATGCTGTCTGGTTTTTAGAAAAAAACCCTAGAAGATGATGGAGCCACAGATGGAAAGAGCCTGTACCATGAATCTTCATGTTAATGAAAAGATACCCTCCAAACACTCAATTGTACTAGAAGGTAACCAAGGTAAAAGCTAGAAGGGCTTGAGTTCTTTTTGGAAGCTCTGTAGTTTGCTTACTAAGGCTTTGATGAACCCAGAGCACATTTGTGGGCTCTCAGAATGGAGGACACACATGCACTCTCTGTCCCATATACAGCTTGGGAAGGTGGCAAGAGCCTGGAGAATAAAGGGATTTACGTGGCTCTAAGCAGACAGAGACATGGACAGCCTCAGAGACACTTCCAGAGCCCGGTGTAGTCTCAAAACAGGCATTTGCAGAGCACAAGGGAAGAGCAAGGGTGAAGGGCACACAAAGTCAATGCAATGTGTTTCTGTCTTCACTGAACACTGCTGCAACCATATTCTCCTTTGCAGTGCTTCCATGGACTGACATATGCCCCCTCTATCACCCTTCATGTGGCCCAGGCTTGGAACAAAAGTACTGGAGGGAGCTGCCAGACCAGAAGAAACCTACCAGAAAGAAATACGGATAGTGACCATACATCTGGTTTGCTCTATGTGGTCATGCCTTATATTGGTTGTCTTTACATAGTTAATTTTTAGCAGCCCCTTTTATTCTATAAAGTGTCTGGTATAGATGATAACTAGTATGGTATTCATAGGAATAAGGGATGTCTATAAAGATATGTTCATGGATATGCAGTATTAAGGATGAAGTGTCCCTCCTGACTATATTCCAAGACAAGCCCTCTAAAACTTAGACACAGCCTCAAGTAAAAGGTACAAAGCTGACTAAGATTATATTTCTGCCACTGAGTATAATGTAGGCTCAAAAGAGAAATTGAATTTAACCAAATATTAAAAAGTTATAGTTCTTGCATTCCTCAGTTGTAGTGAGATTTATGTCACTACCCATACATGTCCTATACACACACACTGTAGTACAGTATAAGAGAGATCAGGATTCAAATCAAATTCCTTTATTTACTGTTAAGATTTGGGTTTGTTTCTCAGTCTCCCTGGACCTGAGTTTCCCAATCCTCTTCTCTAAAATGAGAATCAATTCATTTTTATAGTTATTGTGAAAATTAAGAGAATTAACATGTTTAATGTATTTGCTTGAAAATATGAGTCTCTGCTGAAATTTATTTATAAATATAACTACATATATTTATATGTAGTTAAAATTTTTCAAAATAAAAAGGAGTTTACCCAATTCTATCCATTTGACTATGCAAATAATAATGAGTATGAAGAGTCATGTGACATATATTCCTTTGCCCCCTCCCCTCTCACACTGGCAATTTGCAACTTTTAAGATATATCTAACACAGAGCCAGCAGCCATGGCCCTGCCAGAGCTGATTTCAAACAATCTTAAAGAAACAAAAAGGCAAAGTCACCTGGTGGCCGTCAGTGCCAGCCAGGCTGGCCCCATGGTCTCCCCACATTAACACTCCTTGCACCAGGCACTGGGTCCTCAACACAACTGCTCATTTGCCCAGCAGGTGGGTCCCTGTGGCAGCAGAGCAAGCTCCTTTCCCAGAACTGCTCTGAGAAGTGAGGCTTTTTACCGTGGCTCCAGCCTTCCCTTCACCCAACTGGCCTAGCCTAGTCCTCCTGTCTCTCTGTACCCCGCCCATTTCTAATGCTTATCAAAGAAGCCCAATCACATAGCAATAGCATGCATGCAGTGTGTTTAGACCTATGGTAATCATGTCTGGGAGAGCAAAGTAGGCAACCAGAAGGACAACAATAGAAAGTGATAACACAGTCACTAAGTGTAGCTTTATGCCAGACACTGTAAGAAGCACTTACCATTTATTATCTCACATGAGCCTCAAAACCACTCTGTGTGGGAGAGGTCATTATACTCATCATGTCACAGGTGAAGAAGCTGAGGCTTAAAAGGTTAAGTTCCTTGCTCAAGTTCCCATAGTCCCGGGATCAATATTTATTGAAGGCTTACCAAAATCAAGCAACAATTTGAAATTTTGTGCATATATTAGCTCATTTAAACTTGTTGCAAGCCTGTGAAATGCTACTAACATTTTACCTGTTTTACAGGTGAAAAAAAAATGAGTTACAAACAGTAAATTGTATCTTCCCAAGGTCATCACTAACTAGTGGTGAGGCTATTTCAAACCCAGGCAATCTAGTCTCAAAGTGTACATTCCTAACCACTTTATTACAGCTAAAAACTGGTTAAGTCTTCTGGATTTCAAAGCCCGACCCCACAAGCATGTCAGATGTCAAAGGGTCATTAACTTTCAGAGATCTCAAATGGATTCCTTTTATTTTATATAGGAGGAATCTGAGATCCGAGGATGAATTCACCCAAGAGTCTTCAGCCCTGGCTGGTGTAGCTCAGTGGATTGAGCGCGGGCCTGGGAACCAAACAACGGCGGTTCGATTCCCAGTCAGGGCACGTGCCTGGGTCGCAGGCCAGTTCCCAGCAGGGGATGCATGAGAGGCAACCATACATTGATATTTCTCTCCCTCTCTCCTTCCCTTCCCCTCTAAAGAGAATAAATAAAATCTTTAAAAAAAAAGAGTCTTCAGCAAGCTCCTGGCAGAACTTTCTGCAGTACTTCTCATTGTGAGGGAAGTGTCCAGTGAAGTGGCAGTCATTTTCATATTTCTGAGAGCCTGTGTGAGGCATCTGAAGCAGCCTGATACTTAGGGCTGAGTGAGGACTCCCAGTCCAAAATGTGCTAGATTTCCTTCAGTGTGGCCTATAGGAATGCACCCAAATCTTCCTGGGTCTTCTTGCTTAGAAACAAAGCAAGATAATTAAAGAGCTAAAGCAAAATTCCCCAAATGTCCAGGCTCATAAGCATATATTATTGGGAAAAATATGTACAGAAAGACAACATAGCATAGAATTTCACGTTAAAGATCATGGCCGTGCAGCCACCCTTCTGATGTTTAAAGCTCAGTTCAGCAATTTACTAAGTGGGTAATCTGAAGTAAATAACTGAATACTTATCCTGCCTTTGTTTCTGTATCTGTAAAATGGGGCAGTAATTGGGATTGTTTTGAGGGCTGGTTGAGATCATATATGGACAGCACATAGAAAGGTTTATTTACGTATTTTGCATTATAATTACTAGATTCTTTATGTGCTCAGGGCCAAGCTATAATCTAGTTCAGCGGCCCCCGACATTTTGGCATCAGGGACCAATTTCATGGAAGACAAGTTTTCCACAGACAGGGTTGGGGGATGGTTTAGGGACTGATTCAAGTGCATTACACTCAAGCTCACCTCCTGCTGTGCAGCCCTCCTCCTAACAGGACCAGACCGGTACTGGTTGGGGACCCCTAATCTAATTCATCTACCTTCATCTCTTTCACCCCTTTCTCCAGTTGGTCTTCCCGTCTGATAGAACATACCATCAAAAGATCCTCTCCTGTCTCTTTCATTTAATTCCCACTGCCACCAACCTTCTGCCTTTCATTACTTCTCTATTCCTGACTCCCCAAACTGTACTTTGGAAGTCAAAAAGTGTAGGCTCTGAGTTTAAGGTATATCACCTGCATTAAAAGATTATTATCTTCTACACACAGCTGACTTAATTTTTAAAATTAAGACAATAAGTAACTTGCAGTGGGCTTTAGAGTTAGTAATGAGAAAATCAGAAATAAATTTGTGGGTAGTTTTTTTTTCACCTTAGTGAATCACAAAAACTGGAAACTAACAAAATTTGGAAATTAGGCATAACATTGTCCATATATGCAGTATTTTAGAATCTTTTGATCAGTCATCACTTTTTTATTTTCATTTTTTTAAATGTATGTATTTTATAATGTTTCTCAACATCAGTTTCTAGGAACTTATCCTATCAACATAGTTAATATTGTTTAATAATTTAGTAAATTTGAACAATAGCATTATAATGGTATAGAATCAGAAAATTTAGACCAAAATCTTGTACATATTTTGATTTTTTAAAGATTTTATTTGTTTATTTATTTTTTAGAGAGAAGGTAAGGGAGGGAGACAGAGAAGGAGAGGAATATCAATGTGTGGAAGATACATCATTTGTCTATTGCATGCCCCCAATCAGGGACCTGGCCCACAACCCAGGCATGTGCCCTGACCAGGAACTGAACCAGCAACCTTTCATTTCATAGGCTGGCACTCAACCCATTGAGCAACACCAACCAGGGACATTTTTTATTTTTAATTAACAGTATGTCTATGGGTTGATTAGCTCAATTGTGGGAATCTTTTCAGAATGTACATGTGCATCATATCAGCACATTGTATGCTTTAAACATATCACAGTTTTGCCAATTATACTTCAAAAAAGCTAGAAAAATGTTCAAATTTCTATAAAGAAAAATTAGGGTTTTTGCATCAAATATTTTCCATAAATTTTATTAAAATATTATCTACATATATAAAGCATATTGGAAGGACAACATACAGAATCCACTTAGAAAAATTGTTTTAAATTATTCTATATTTTTGTTAATAATAAGTATTTTCTTCAAATGACTATTATAACCATTACCCATAAAAGCTTATACAAGGATAAATAATTTATTTATAAAGTTTATTTATTAAAACAAATTATTACATGCAAGTTGTGAGTAATAATTAATGATATTTTGAGTTGAACTTTTCTACTGGAAAGTCTCCTACAAATTTAGGATTTTATTTATCTATTATGAAATTTTCTGCAGTTCAAAATCCAATGACCCAATAGCTCTTTAATAACAGTCTTGTATTGTAAGTTAGTGAAATTATGCTTATTATAGAAATAACAGAGTTGTCTCTTAAACCTTCCTATATTGCTTCAGCTGTTCTATTCTTAAGAGACTTAGAAATTATTAGACTCTATTTCTAGCAAAATTCCAATTGGGAATATGAATGACTTAAAAGAAGGGAATAAACCTGGTTATTAAAAAAGATAATCAAGTAGATTTTGAATAATATTCTCTCATGTTCTTTTCCAAGTATAGTAAAATTTTGTCATAAAATATATGACCCATTAATCAGTTAGAAATAGAGTAAAAATACAAAATATAAGTATGCTTTAGGTAAGTTCAATATAGCAGAAAACTGTGGAGAATAAAATTAAACTTGAATCAAATCCAGAAGGTACAGGCATTTTTTTTTAAGCCCAAGAAATAACTATATCCTTATGGACTGATTCTTTTTTTCTTTCAAGTTCTTGGAGAACCATCCTTTCTGCAACCTTTGATAAAAGTAATGTTCAAATCTACCGAATAATTCATGAAGATTTGATGTTGGTGTTTTCCCTGACTTTTCACTCACAACCAAAGAACATGCAGGGAATAAGACAGTCATTATCTGAAAACTTTGTCTCCATCGTGCCATTGCAGGCAGTGGACAAAGAAAACCTCTCCTGTGCACACAGGTCTTCAGGGGAGACCCAGATAACTATTCAAGTGACTGTACCCCAATTTGCACTGCTCACTTGAAACAAACTACCATGAAGGGGAGCCACTGAGCCAACTATCCATACCAGCCAGCCAGGGCACACCATGTTAGGTTGATGGAGAAACCACTGAGTGAGTTACAATCAATGGTTCTCCACATTACAGAGTTTACAGAGCTTTGCCTAGTCTCATGTACAGCCACATGCCCATTTAAAACTGTACCTCAGAATTTACTCAGGCACACCTGAAATATAAGAAGTATTTTTAGTGTCACATAAATATGATCAATATAAATAAAACTACATTTACCTTCTCAAGATTCAGGCTTAATTTTGATTTTTTTGGCTATAGTAAATTAATATTACAATCAGTTGAATGATGTAGAGGAAACAAATGAAAGTAAAAGAGAAAGCAGGGGAAGGAGAGACATAGAAAAAAAATCTAAATTAAAATAATTTAATTTATTGGATTACTTCTTTCTTTATGTCTTGTTTTATCATTAAAAATACATCTAAATGGCACCAAGACAACTAATTAACTCAGCTAATCAATATTAAAATTCAGAGAATAATTCTATCCATATCAAGAATTAGGATATTTCGGGAATATTATATTTTTTAGTGTCTATCAGTGTTAGGCATATAAGACCAAAATGAGTTTTTTTGTCTCTCAACGTCCCTTATCTGTATTTTCTTTAATTAGACTTTTATATTACTTAAGGTTTTAAGACTGTATGTACTTAGTATAAAAACAAACTTTCCAATAATATGTCATCTCTAATTTAAACAAAAAAGTTAGCCTGTTATCTATTCTTTATACATCTACTTTATAATTTAATTCTAATACAGATGTATGCTAATACTAAGATGTGGCATTAATCTATTAATTAATTTGAATTTTATAGGTATTGATAGACTCTCAACATTATTATACCTGTTAACAAAACATTACAGCCAAAAATCTACAACTTCTAATCATCTGTACAATTATCTTCTTAGCTGAAATATGTTAATATTTTTGTTGTCTATGAAGACTTTATCAAGCCCTATAAAATTACATTTTAGTTTTCAGTTATTTCTAACAAAGCTCTTATGGCAAAATCTTGCCATTTCTCTCTTGTAGATGAAAAAATCGACAAGCAAATTGTTTTCCTATGATTGAATCATTTGGATTGCACCAACCCTCATCCACTATAGTAACAGCCAATTTCTGATTGATAGCAGTTTGGGGGTACCGCATGACAATTTTGTTTATGACAGTTCTGAGATGGTCATCTCTATGCCTTAAAGAAGCGGATCTGTGTTCAGCAGCCAGTGCAACATCACTCTGGATCCTAATTGATACCCAAGTGAATAGCCTCAACAAAGAGACCTGTAATTAAAGAGCCGTGTGACTGAAAATGATGAATTTCCTCCTTACCTTCCATGCTGCTTTTTCTAGAACAGGATTGAAGTACATATTGTGGCCACAAGACTGAAATCCCACAGCAGCTGCACAGAAGCCATTTATCTCTGTTCTAGCCAACCAAGAATTTAACCAGTATTGCATCTACTTACAGTGACAAATTAATAATTATGGAGAATGTTTTAAAGTGCAAAGAAACCACAGTAGATAGTTAATGATGAGATGTTCCATTTAAATGTACCTCAACCCAGTGCCCAGTCTGTATACAAAAGGTTATATTCTGATGTTAAAAGAACTATAAAAATAAAATCTTCATATATAAAATTCTCTGAATGACATTATATAAATATCACAATGTGAGAACTACTCAGAAGTTCCCATAAATAACTGAACTAGTGATGCCTTAAAAACTCGCACAGATAAAAATTAAGATTTCCTGAATGGGATGATAAAGTCAGAAACACAATTTTTTTTTCAAATTCCAAATTAGATAAACACATTATTCTCATCTGCCTCATAGAATCCTTGGTAAGGGATGCATGGTCAAAGTTGCAGAATTTGTAGGAAATGAAGGCAAAAAGTGTTGGAAATAAACATTTAATAGGCATATCCCCAAAGAAGGAAGAATGATGAAACTCAATCTTTCTGGATTGACCTGTCAGGCTAAAGTCACTTAAAAATATAGACTCCTAACTGTGAAAGACATCAGGTGATAGTTATTTTCCAATACATACACTGCTCGGTCCATGTGGTAATTAAAACACCCGAAAGTCTGCAGTGTGGCAATATATGGTATGTCTCGGCCAAAGTGTTTCTCTCGAAGATGGTTCCTTATCTTTCTTCCTATATGACACGTCAGTGTTTTGACAGGCTGTTCTTCAAGGACAACTACATTTCTCCCCCACATGATCTTAATATGAAGGACTTATGAAGTATAAAATGAAATTATATATTCTGGTCATAATGTTATTGAAGTGAACTGACCATAAGTTATAAATGGTATGGTCTTACAAATGCTCTTTCCATCCATACAATTCTTAGCATCATCCAAAAAAACAACATTCTCAAAAGCATGTTACCAAATGAATAATGGGGCCATATGGACACCATATAGGAAAATACAATTAGGAATAATTAATTTTAAGCAGTTTTCATATTAGATGTTTGAGAATAAAATAACACATGGTCACTAGTGTTTGACACTTTTAGAAAAAATACTTTGCATCTTTTCACTAATGCTTTTTGCCTTCAAGCGTCTTGTACTATCCTCATTAATCTGAACTAACTCAACAAATACAGAGCAAGGCTGTTTTGTCAGAAGGACAAAGGACACTTTCCCCTCAGCTCATAACAAATTGCTTTCATTAGGACAAATGGTCTCAGAACATTATTCTACTTGAGTCTTCGGCCTGGTGACAAGCCAAAAGAGTAGGCCCAAAGCTCACTGTAAACTGTAAGAATGAGTCCCAGCAAGTGAAGTGCCCTTCCGTAGTTTAAGAACTCCATGTTTTGGTTACACGATATAGGCCATTTCCAGCCGTAGATTCAGAGTTTGTCTGTAACTAAGACAACTCTGAATAGAATGGATCTGATAAATTGGCACAAATTTTTAAAACACTTTATTTTTATCATAAGAGATGTTGCATCTGAAGTCACATTAAGAAATGAGTTGTTTATATCTTCAAAGGAGCATCTAGTTCACTTAATTTATTTCATGGTCTTTCTATATTACCTAGAACTGGCTCTTCAGGAAAACAATTGATTTCAAACATCTTATAGGGAATTCTTGCAAAAATTAAAATGTGTGAAACTAAAAACAGATTTCAGCTTAAGTGCAAAATAATGTAAGGGAGGATTGTAACATAATATAACAAAATGTTCGGCATTTATAGATTTAGCTGATTTTTTGGAATCACTGTTATTGTTTTTCTTACAAACCTCCGATCAGTGAGACTTTTAAAAAGACTAAAATTTCTAGATATTTTATAATGTGACTTTTAACTCTTTTCCATTTTTAAGCATGTTTGATTTGGAAATAACTTAGCATCAGTATTTAATACTTGAAAACTGAGTTTCAAGTATGCACATCAAGCACTCGTGTTATTTTATTACCTTCTATTGCTGCATAACATCTTCACTCTGCATTTATAAATCTTAGGTTTCAGCATATGATAACTCAGCAGTTGAAACTGAATCAGTTGTCCAGATACAAATGGTGTTTTTAAAAGGAAGATTAAAAGCCAGCTAAGCCAGAGCACTTCAAAAGCTCATTGGCCTTGCCCTAAGCAAGAAGTTGAAGACCAAGGAGGGAGTTATAATCAGTACATTTTGTGTTTGAATAAGAAATTGATTTGGGGAAGAACTCCAGGCTAGCTGAGACAGAAGATCATAATTTTCTATTCTTCCAACACTGTCAATAAAAGAACATTAGAGAATCCATCCTCTAAAAAAGCAGCCTATCTTTTGATTTCATCATCACCATCAAAAGCATTTTTGTTATTCACACAGTGGTTTCTCCACAGGAAGCAGTATGGATTGCTTGGAGTATGGGAAGGACCCACAAAGGAGTCACCATTATTTAATAAATCCTTACAGAGTCTATAAGGTAGGTGGTCGATGGTGTCTTTACCTTGGCTCTCTTTGCAGCCACAGACATGCATGGCAAGAGGAAAAAAACAAACACAAATAAACTTTTTTAAATCCAATAAAATTGAAACAAAATTTAAGTGACCATCAAAATACTGTAGATAAATTAATATTCTTCATTTATGTCACTTACGTACATAGTCACTCTTTAATTCCAGCAGTTGTTTTTTTGGACCTCACAACTATTTTAGGAACACCTATGTGTAAGTGAGATTCAGAAACAGAAACAACCAAGTCACAATTGAAAAAAGAGGCCCAATTTCTTGTCAACAGCCAATACTTTACAATTTCATAAAACAGAAAGAGAAGACATTTTTCTATTAAACTATTAATGATGTGTCACTAATTATTTTTATAGAAACCAAAATCCTTGAATTTGAAAATTTTCTGTTGAGGTACATTATAAACTAGATGAGAGCAATATTGTTGAAATGTTCTTTGATGCTTAATTTTCTCACTTTTTAAATAACAAGGGTCAAGAAAAAGTCCAAATTATCAAAAGAGGAGAGAGAAATATATCCCCATTATCTGACAGAAGGTAAGAGTAGTCTTGATTTGGGAACACATAGACCTCATTGTCCAGAAAGTGAAGCAGCAGATGGCCATCTCAGGGGCTCTAATTCCTGCTGCAGAGCAGGACAGCCCAAGTGCCAAGCTAGCTTTGTCTTTGGAAGCAGGGCCCATCATATGGAAAAAGAGTTATCAAGACTTAATTTTTATATGAATAGCTTTTAAAAAATAAAATTCTTGAAGTATCTAAGATTGGTCAAATACGACTATTCTCATTTAAAATGTTTCACAAGAAACAAACCATATCTCCATGCTCTTGGTCAAATAAGAAATAATTGCAACATTGTTATATCGAATTACTATGAGGGACAGAATGGCAAGAACCTCAAGTAATTATGTGACACGATCTTCTATAAATTGATGTAACTAGACCATCATTAAGTAAAACAATGGAATATTTTGGTACAGATATAAATATAATATAATATGATATAATATAATATAATATAAATAATATAATGCAATACATAATATAATTAATGTATTATATAATGTATGTTTATTTTAGGGCCCAAGTTGCAATGGGAAACAATAGTTAACAGTAAGCTATAAATTCACTGAGCTCAGAAACCATGCCTTTCCTTTCCACTTTTGTTTTCTCTATAGCAGTTTCGTTATAGAGGCTTGTATAGAGTAGGTAGTCAATGAATAGATTATTTATTTAAAAAAAAACATGGGTCCTACAGTTATCATAGTGATAGAAGGAAGAAAAAGATGAGGAGGAAAAATGAGAAGTCACACAATATCTGCAGTTAGTCATCCCCTAAGCACTTTTTACTCTAAGTTTTTTTAAAATATCTTCAGTTTCCAGACCCTATGATAAACCTTAACACAAATAAAATGATGACCTGGACTTACAAACACCTCACCTAGTAGAAGAGACAGATACTTCAATAAGCTGTACATTGACCACATGATAGGTCTGTGATCAAGGTCTGTAAAAATATAATGAGCGTGAGGAGAGAACGATAACCCCTGAGCAGAGAAAGAGGATTTCAGAAACAATTCATATCTGGATTGGGTTATAAAGGATTTCATTAAGTGCAGCAGAGAGGGAGCACGTTCCAGACAAAGAAAATACTATCAGCAAGGGCAGAGGGAACCGAAAGATGTACTACATTCAGGAGACTGCCTATTCACGAAAGTATTATCGAAGAGGCGATGGGGCTGAAAGCTAGGTGGAAAAGAAGAAATTCCTGCATACGATGTTGAAAACTTGGACATTAATCTTACAGAATTGCATTTCCTGTATTTATTTGATCAAGAGATTTTCTTAAGTACAGAAGAAATATCAATAGTGATTCATGACATGGATAAAGAACAACAACCCTTCATCCAAAACTAATTAATTGCATTAGAAAATTATCAATAAAGACCCAAACAGTATTACAAATACATGATAAATTAATAGGATACCACATAATGCATAAGTAACTTACACCAACTTGATCCAATAGACATTATACAACTTAAAGGAAAGTTTATAAACTCTACATATTCATTAATAGCAATATTTAACACGATCACATTTGTCATTTCCTGGAATTCTTAACTATGGCATGTTGTTTTAAAACAACTCCTTCTGTAGGTCATTCAAAATAGATTATTGAAGGAAAGCTCTTGCCATCAGATTTTCTTTGTTCTTCATGGAACAGGTTCTGGGAATCACTGCAGTAGAAAATGAGAAAAGAAAAAGAGAAGCAAAGAGGTGCACCTTGGCAGGAAGATACACTCTAGGTGAAATCCAATTAAAAAGCAATAATATCCAGAAAACCCCTAAAGAAGTAAAGTTACTAATAAAAATTTCAAGTACCATGGGAGAGAATGAAGCAATCATTTTTATTAGAAAAATTCTGTGATGCCAACAGTGTGCCTGTCTGCCCACTGGTGGCGGGGTGCACCCTTACAAATAAGTGATTTGGAAAGGAAACTCAATTTAACTTTGCATTACTGTCTTAATTAAGAGAAAAATTTTTAAAAGATAAAACATAAGCAAGACAGTTATTTTTAAAACAGATGTAAATGGCCAATTGAAATTAATAGCTATGTGTTTCTGTTATAGTTATTATTCGCTAGATACTCTATTCTTATCACTATTTGTCATATTTATAATGATATCAAGAAGATAGTAAACTTTGGAGCTGGATACACTGAGAATAAAACATCAGGTCTGTCACAGTCTTAAGTTATTTTCTTAACCACTCTGAGGCTTAGTTTTAGGGATTTTCTTAATATTTAAAATGAAGACATTTTCATTTCATTGTGATTTCAAAGATAAAATAATAAGTTACTAACATTATGGTGATGCATACTCTCTTAGTTTGAGTTCCTACAGAAAAAAAGCTTTCAAGAAGAATCAGAAGTTAAGTAGTTTATTTGGAAAGTGATTCCAGAAAATACTTGTGGGTAAGTGCAGAATTGAAAAAAAGGGAAAAAGTCAACAAGTATATTATCATGTTTCCTACTATCGAGGGTCCTGCTGCTCAGATTGGTTGAGTACTCTGTGAGACAATGTGAAATGCTCCTCAAAGTTCTCTCAACAAAGTGGTGAAAAATGGGGGCGGGTTATACACTGGATTCTCTTGCATTATTGCCTGATGCCTGGCTTCCTACAGCCAGGCAGTGGGAGGAGGCTGGTGTATGCACTCAAGGCATCATAGATGTTAAAAGCTAAAAGTTAAAATTCATAGTCATTCATTGGAATTCAGTAATTCAGCAAGTTGAGAGTACTGTGGGACACTGACACCATCATATACAAGATTTATCCTCTACTCAGATTTATAGCCCTAGTACATACCTGTCACAATAGACACCAAACAAATGGATGAGTGAGGAAGGAAGGAAGGAAGGAAGGAAGGAAGGAAGGAAGGAAGGAAGGAAGGAAGGAAGGAAGGAAGGGAGAGAGGGAGAGAGGGAGAGAGGGAGAAAGGAAGGACATTATTTGTGGAACAAATGCAACTCTCTTTTCCCAGAACATTGATTTTATCTCTTCGAGGTACTAAATACAAACATGAATATTAATCACCCTATAACTGTGAAAATGTTATAAAATTATCAACATGTTCTGAGTCAAACCCATAAATCTAAAAGGCTTAAAGCCTTCATTTTGTTATTAGACACTTGTTCTCATTTTAACCACATAAAAAGATCCAGAACAATTTTTGTAAAGTCATCAGAAATGCAGAATTTAAAAGGAATTATTTGAGCACATTTAGGTTGTGCTCATGGTAGGTCACATTTAAGTTTTCAGATAATTTCCTCAAAAAATTAAAGATATGGCAAGTAACCATATGATTTCACTCCTATGTGGAATCTAATGAGCAAACTGAACTAAACAAGCAAAATGAAGTCAGACTCATAGAGAAAGCAGGCTGACATCTCTGCTTGGGGGAAGGTGGCTGGGGTGGTGATATCGAACAAAAAAGAAAAAAAGAGCAAGAATTCATCCTCATTGACAGGGTCACAGTATAGTGACTGTGGGGCAGGGGGATGGGGGGAGGTGGTGGGGAGGATAAATGGTGATGAAAAAATCTTTAAAAAGTTATTTAACTGGATACATGTTATTCAGTATCACATGTATTCAGAAGTCTGCAGTTCTCAGAGAGGGCAAAATAATTTCTGGCTGTAATGAGGTAGCATATTTCAAATATGCAAGCTTTAATGACTTTTAGATTCAGGGTGTCAACTGAAGCACCCACAATTTCTTTTTGTTTTGAGTTACATTTACTGATTCCTCTTTCCTGATATAAATCAACTTATGTGTCATGAGACTAAAGACTGTACTAAAAATAAAAAAAATTAAAAACAGAACTACCACATGACCCAGTAATTTTATTTCTTGTTATTTATCCAAAGAAATAAAATCACTAATTCAATGAGATATATGCACTCCCATGTTCATTCACTGCAGCAGCATTGCTTACAATAGCCAAAGTATAGAAGCAACCTTGGTGTTTGTTTTGTGTGTATGCATGTGTATGTTTCTGGAGCAATGAGCCATAGCCTTCATAATATTTTCCAATGGATTTCTGCCCCTCCCCACAAAATGTAAAGAAGTGAGCCACTTTCAACATTGGTCTTGTTTGCTCACACATCGCTTAGTGTCTGTGGTTTGTCCAGGACACTACCTTGGATTCACAGCATTCTTTGTATGAGAAAATGTGTTCTGTCCACTGACTTCCCAAGAAAAATGGTGGAATACATCCCCTTTGTAAAACAGGGATTGTCATTCTGCCAGCACCACCATTTGAATATAAATAGATTATGAGGGTTTCACACCAACCTTGCCCTCCCCAGCCCTACACTCCTTTTTCTCCCTCTGATCTCTAGTCTCTAGGGATTCAGCTCCTATAGTCACCATCCTAGGGTGTAATGATTCTCAAATGCAAACAACATAACTTTTTAGAAGGAGAATTATTCTCATACCCTGTCAAGAGCATGCTTTCAGCTTGAAAAGCCAAGCCTTATTCAATAAAAATGTTCATACATTTGGATTTATCATAACAAAGGAGGAATTTTGCCTCCAAAACTAGTAAAAAAAATAGTTTATTAGATTATAGTGGAAGTTTAATGCCAATTAGTTTTTAATTTTTATTGTATTTTACTTGATGAATATGTAAGAATATCTACAAAAATAGTTCTAAGGCCTAATGATAAAGTGAGTGTGGCTTATTTTCAAGAGAAAACATTCTAATTTTCTTGGTCTAACAGTTACCCACTCAGTTTTCTAGGCAGAAATGCATTACCTGGCGTTAATACCTTCCAAAGACTAGCCCCAAAATGGCAACTCCAAGAGCACTGTAAGTTTTTTATCTTTATGTGCACATTTCCTCATCAGGTATCCAAACTTGGCTGGGCTGCCTTTTCCTCAGATGAGGCCCCTGCACACCAAGGCAGGGCTTGCCTGCCTCACATGCCTACCAAGAGGCTTTCCGCCACTCCTGCTTGCTGCAGAGCACACGTGAATACCTCTGAACAGCTTGCCAAACCCGCACCTCCACCCCAGACAGAAGTACATGCCTGGAAACAAAGAAAAACATGGTTTTGTCTCCACATCTAGTCCTCCCAGATTCACAGTTCTGAACACATTTCCATGAGCATTACATAGAAAACGTCTAACTAGTTAACTAGTAAGTTTAACTACCCCTTCCTCCAGTCAGAAGTTCAGACTGCATTCTCTTTTTTTATCACTACCAGGGAGTCACTTGCAAGATTGCTTTGCCATCGCTACCTTCCATTGCACCACAGTGTCAGCCTAAGGTGTTTTTGTCAATGTTCTGGTCTTTCTGAACAGAACCACTCCAGCACTTCCTGTGTCTTACCATTGACTTACCTCCTACCCGAGATCACTCTTAAAAGGTAAGCACTGGCAAGATTGGCTTCTCGTTTTTGTTCCTGTACCAAGTGACCTTAACTGACTCTAAGGCTGGTATGAAGCAGTGGTTAAGAGTTCTGCCTACAGCATGAGGTCTCTGGCTTCAAAATCCTGCACTCCAGCTGCTTAACTGTATGGCTTTGAACAAGTTTTACAACCCCTTTGTTTCTTTTCTGTAGAAGGTAAATAATAAAATATACCTCTCAGCATCGTGTTAAGGAGTTAACGAGTTAATATATATATATAAAGCACTTAGTACAGGGCCTGCCACCCAGGAAATCCTGGGAAAATATGAGCTGGCATCATAATCCTACCCTGGTCCTCCCTGCAGACCGTAACTTAACTGGAATAAATGGGTCCCTCTAGAGATGAGGTAGTATTCCCCAGGCTATAGGACTCTGGAGTGTCTCAAATTATGCCCCATAGGCAAAAAGACTCTTCTGCTTATCTAAAGGCATAGTAACTGTGCTCAGGTTTCTTACTTGGAGCAAGGAATTTGCAGTTGTGTGACAGAGTAAGCTGGCATGGAACCAGAATTTCAGTATCCAGAAAGCAATATAACTGTGTAAATGAAACAAGAGGTCCCAATGCAGCAGCTTACATTCCAGGAGTGGCTATAGGGAGGGAAGCGGGGACAATAATAAGATGAGAGCATCACCCCCAGAAAGAGCTATGTGTGTGCATTCACATGTGTGTTTACCCTTCTCTTTATTTATATCTGGCCTCACCGAGGCAACAGTCATCCAGGACATGGAATTCCTACCTCCCTCAAATGGTCTTGCCCTTGGGAGTCATCTTTATTCCCTAACTTAGCAGCTAACCAAGTGGATTTATAAATCTTTTGTCAGAATTCAGAAGAAATTGCAGCTACCCATATCAAATTCCAGCTCTTCATGGGAGGTGTAGTTTGGATTCATGGAACCACTGAGTTCTATTGTAAATTTATATTTGGACTTGATTGAATACTTGCACCTCCAAGGCCATAGTCTCTGCTATTCATATCGCTATGAATTCAATACAACTTTACATCAGACCCAGTAGGTTACATGTCTGGTGGTCAGATTAAAACAGCATCGAAAACTTATCAATTAATTTGTCCACTCAACTCTGTTTCTTCTTCACAGAAGATCCTCCATATTATTTGTGCAATGATGAAATGAATGAGTACAATGGGTGATGGAACTCTCAAACAGAGAAAACACTTTTAAAGCAAAAAGAAAGATAACCAAAGTTATACATACAAATGATTAGCATATTATGATATTCTAGGATTGGGTGTATGATAAGCATTTATTAGCCCTACGCTAGGTATAAAAGCTAAGCCACTTAAAAGTACATCCTCCACAAAGGCCCCAACCCCTGACAGCATGTTATAATTCACTCTATGTGTAATTTTTTTTAATGCATGGAACATGGTAAAGAAAAAAAACTGATAACTTTACTCAATACCAGAAATCAAAGAAGCCCTAATGCATAATTTGATGCTGAAGTAAAACTTCAAGAGAGAAGGAAAGGTAATTTACTTGTAGATAAGATTATGTTATGGAAGCCGAATGCTCTTGCTGTGACATTTAGATAAAACCTGTGAAATTACAAAATCATATTTTTACCAACATTGGAAAACTGTGGAAACAATGGCTACGTGAACTGAGGTTCTACCTTTGAAGGGCAGAATCACACCTGCAATCTGTAGACAAGTTCTCAGTTTCTCTAGGAGGACAAGACACGGTGAGTCAGGTGCAGACCCAGCCTTTCCAAAACTGCAACCCAGTTCCTTCCTGCTCAACTCACTGCCTGGTTTGATTGAGGTTTTCACTCATCCTTTCTACCTGACTGACTTAAAGAAGGGGGAAGAGAACACTGTATTGCTTTTACTGCTACAATGTATCATATTTTAACTATTGTAGTTATGCAATAAAAATTAATAGAAACACGAGGCAATGAGAAAATGTGACTAAGAAATTATATAACAGAAGCAGATCTGCAAATGATCCAAATATTGGACTTAGTATAGAGGGATTTTAAAATAACACATATTATGTTATGGAAAACAGAGAAAAGCTGAACAAAGTGAATAAAAAGATGGTAATAATTCTTTGTTACAATAAAGAATTGGATCTATACAGTTAATCAAATCTATATTCAGAAACTAAAAAATAAAATACCTGAAATTAGAACTCATTGGAAATTAAGAGCATGTTGGATATAAGAAAAGATAAGATTAGTGAATTAAGAGATGAATAAATCAAAAATAAATATAAATTAAAGCAAAGAGAAAAATAGAATGAAAAACATAGTCACAAAGGCAAATATACATATACAGGCACACTAAGTTTTATGGTACTTCACTTTATTGCATACCACAGATATTGAGTTTTTTACAAGCAATTGATGAAGCAAACTTCATCAACGTCATGTTTAAAAAATTGCAACCATTACCCCATCAATCACCACCCTGATCAGTCAGCATTCTTCAACATTGAGGCAAGAGTCTTCACCAGCAAAATACATGACTCACTGAAAGCTCAGATGGTCATAAGCACTTTTTAGCAATAAAGTATCTTAATTAAGGTATGCACATTTTAGACATATACTGTTGAGCACTTAATAAACTATAGCATAGTATAGACATAACCTTTATATAACTGGGAAACCAAAAAATTCATATGGAAATTTGCTTTATTGTCATACTTTCTCTATTGTAATAGTCTGGAACCAAACCCACGATGTCTCTGGAGTATGCCTGTAATTGTAGTTTAAAACATAGGTGAATCAGAATATGACAGAAGGAATATTTAAAGAGATAATTAGTGAGAATTTCCCCAAACTGAAAAAGGCTCCAATCCATACTTTTAAAAATCTCTGCAACTCCCCAAAACCAAAAATGTATAAAGAACACACTGATAGGTATCATATAATTTTAAATGCTGGGCAAAGAGACAAAGAGAAATCTTAAAAGAAGAAGAAGGAAGACTAGACACATTACTTTTAAAGAAATAAGAGTAAACAGTAAAGAGATAACTCATTTCTCAGTAGAGAATATCAAATCAGAAGGCAGTAAAATTACATCCTTCAAGTGGGAAAATAATACAAAACTGCTAACATGGAATTTTATGCTCATGGGAGATATCCTTTAAAAACTAGACAAAATAAGAGGTTTTCAGACAAACGAAAGCTGCCTTCCAAGAAATATTAGAGATTTTAGGCACAGGGAACTCTCCTAGATGGCAGCACAAAATTTCAGAAAAGAATGAATAGCAATAGAAAGATCAAATAGGTAGGTATTTGTAAACGTGAAATGTATAAATAAACATGCTTAAAAATAAAATTTAAAATTACTAGAAAAAAGAGCATATAAATTTTTTTTATTAATCCCAAGAAAAAATAACAAAGGAATAAAGATAAAAATAAAATAAATAAAAATGAACAAACTCAAACAACAAAATGGCAGATATTAGCTAAAGTATATTAACTGTAAATGGAATAAAGATTTTGATAAAAAGAATTTAGATTTTAAAATGTGAAATATGTTGTTTATAAGAGATAACATCTGAATATTAAGAATACAGAATGTTTAAAAGTAAAAGAATGGGAAAATAAATCCTTTTATTAGTATAAGATATATTAGCTATAAAGGCAAGGCAAGAAGGATCACTAAAGATAAAGGGATATTTTATAATAAAAGAGCCATGTTAATAGAAATACAACGATCTCAGAAAAGTATTAAACATCTGCATTTCATTTGATAATTAGGAGGTACTTGTTGATCTTGTGAGGTGTGGTCGCTGCAGAAATCAAGCTGCTCAGAATTTAGAGACAAATGAATGTGAACAGGGACAGGGAGTGTAGCCTATGCTGCCAAAGTTTAAATGACAAGAAAAAGAGACAAGTTATAACCTCCCCCCAAAGTGAAGGTCTTATAAGAGAAAGGCTTAGTGTAAATTAAGCTTACAACATGGAAGCCTTTGAGACTTTTTGAAAATAAAAAACTTGCTACTGAATAGTGCATTGTTCATCTGTGTTGCACCAGGTACAAGAACAGGTTTGCGTCACAGCAGGGCACTGACCAACCCTGTCTTTTATAGTCACGCTCCTTATGACCTTTAATAACTCATTTACTTTCTGAGCCTCTATTTCTCCTTTTACAAAATAAGAATATTAATACTGACCTTATAGGGATATTGTAAGAAGTAAACATAATTTTTACAGAAAAGTGCTTTTTAAGTAAAGCATATTATAAGCATGACACATACAAGCTAAATGCAGCTGACAAATCTAACAAGAGACATGGTAAAGCACAATGATAAAAGCATCAGAAAGTCTATTCCCTTTAGAATTGAATAAAACAAATCTTTGCATACACACTTGGGACAAAGTCTGTATTTTCTTGCTGCCCAAGTGCTTTGTTTATGAAATATAAATATTAGTTGGTGCTGATATATTCCCAAGAGTCCTGCATGCTCCATCATTTGTATTCTTTGATGCACGTAGGACCCTAGAATGTGCTTCCCCATGCAAATGTCATCTCCGTCACTGTGATCTGCTTGCCAGTTAGAGCCATTATAGTCTGGGAATTCTGTAATCTCTGATACAGGAGTTCCTGAGCTTGTGCAGAAAGATAACCAAACAAAAAAAATGTGTCTGTAGAAAGAGACTCCTATGAGATTCCTATTTAGTATTACCTTGTCACAGAACATAACCAGAAATATCCCCAGTATCTTTCCACAGATGATAGGAGCCAAGCAAGCACTGCAGAAGGAAAGTTGCTTGGCAGATGTAGGATCCACATTACAAAAACTAACATAAAATATTAAATCCTCAATGGCATGTTCCTGACATTTTCAACAAATGCAGAGATACTTGAGGATGGAATATAGCATTAAGTTATAAATTAAAGAACAAGGAACAATCCTGGATAATGAGGAAGTCATTTCTCCTCTACGTCTTGTCTTACAGAGCTCAGGAAATGTTTGATGTGGTTAATGATGCCAAAAGTGGCCACTGTCACTTCCTCTGGGAAAGGTTAACCTCAATTTAAGTTCGCTGCTCCAATTCCTCAGCATTCCTTGCTGTGCAGTTTTTGAGAGCTCAGACATTTCCACTGGACAAGCATCCTCCTTTATCTAAGTGCTGCACTAAATACAAAAGAAAAACACAAGAATACAGTAAGAAATAAGTGCATGTGTAGGCGAGGTGTGGAGAACACTAAACTTAGAGTCAAGAGGCAAAAGTCCTAAATAACACCATCAACCCAGTATTCTTAGGAAAATCACATACTCTTTCTTCACCTCAATATTCCCCTCTCTAGTTTTTTAACCCACCCCATGGGTCACAGATGATAAAATAGAGTTTTAATATGTCATCTTAATTAATCTGAAACTGAATAGCCCAGAAATCTCTTGTCTGAATAACTTGGGTTAAAGTCACCACAAGAAAAGCTTGTGCGTGATATTGGAAGCAGCTATGTAGAAGTAGCTCTTGCACTCTAAGGAATGACACCAGTTCCACTTTGCTTGGCAGATTTCGATTTGTCCTCACTTTAATGCTCCAGGTACAGCTCTCCTTGACAAGTGACCCTAGGATCCTAACATCCTAAGAACCCTGCGCCAACGCCAGCGAAAGGTGCCTCATTGAGGACTCAGAGAAGCAATATCCTGGAGACCCCCAACCTGCACAAACTTCTATACCAGCTGGAGCCAGAAGTGCCTAGCTTCCTGCAAGTTCCAAATCATTCATTGACACCAGGATTAATTATGAACTTCTCTCTGATTCTTTTCCGACCTTTACCGCCCAGTTCCTCTGACATTGGTGTGAAGCTTGTTTTGTATAAAAAGTTCTTATTCCATAATAGTCATAGTGATTCTGCTTCTGTGATTGAACCTCAATTATTACAAAGGAAAAAATGAAATAACCATCAGTAAAGGAAGAAAGGGTTTTATTTTGTTTTGTTTTAATTACAAAAAATAATCCTGTAAGACTATGCAGACAAAAAGAAAAGAAGGAAAAAGAAGACACTTAAAAACATCTCCTAATATGTGAGATATTATGACCTCACTTGTAGGATGTGGAGCAAGAGTACAAATGGTGGTTCATGTACAATGTTACTAAAAATACATAAATTATAAATTGAGCTATAACTTCCAAGGAAAAAATGTTCTATTTTCCTACCTTAAAAATAATATCTTCAAATTCAAAAAACTTGAAAACATTAATAAAGGCATGATTTTATGTGGCTTCAATATCAAATTAGAGAAACTTTATAGTCATTCTAGTTATTAGACATGTTTTTATTAATTGCAATTTGAAGAAAATCTGATTAGGCAAGTAGTAAATGAAATTATTAAAATTCTTAAAGAAATATTTACATTCAGAAACAATGAATTTTTACATATCACATTCGAACATCATAATGAGGAGAAACAAAATTTCTATTGTCTTTAGAAATAAAACATTACAAGATATTCAATTTCCTCACTGTAATTAAGCTGATAATTTTTACTATCTTTAAAAGTATTAACTAGATTTCTAGTATAATGTAAGCAGTAATGTAAATTGTAGCAATCTAAGCTGCACTTTAAGAGAGTTGCTTATGTTCAAATTTAATTTCATTATAGATTTTTTAATACTGTAAAATGTTCTTTTGCTTCACATGTAACTTATAAATATCACTAATTCACTTGTATTTAAGAATATGATGGTGTGATGGTTAATTATATGTTTCAACTTCATTGAGCCAAGGTGACTAGGTTACACATTATTTCTAGTTGTGTCTGTTGGTGTTTTCAGATGAGATTAGCATTTGAATTGGTTAACTGAATCAAGCTGATGGCCCTCCCCAGAGTGTGTGGTCATCATCCAATCCACCAAGCCCCCAAGTAGAAGAAAAGGCTGAGGGAGAGAAGATTCATGCTCTTGCTCCTTGCCAGCTTGAGCTGGGACGTAGCTCTTCCCTGGTCCTTGGACTGAGATTTATATCCTTGCCCCTGTGATTCTCTGGCCTTTGGATTCAGACTGCAATCGCACCACTGGTCTTCCTGGATCTCTAGCTTGCAGACAGCAAACAGATCATAAGTTTTCTCAGCCTCCGTGATCACATGAGCCAACTTTTCACAATAAAAAGTATAAAAAATTCTGTTTCTCTGGAGAATGCTGACTAACGCAGATGGTATGGTTCATGTCTGACAAAAAATTCTAGTCAAGAAAAACAGAAAAGTCAGATAAAGTATACAGAATCCCTATTTAGAGGCATCAGAGAGCTGCTTGGCCCCTGTGCACTTGCTGTCCTGCTGCAGACAAACTGAGAGTAGAAGCCTGGCTCAGACACAGGGTCTCATTGGGGGATGGAAAGATCAGCAGGGCTTTGGGTGGTCTCCTGGTTGTGCAGTGACAAAGCAAGACTTGACGAGTTTCAAGTGCAAAAAACTATCTCCCTCAAGATTCTAAAGGTGATTTTAAGCCTAACACATAAAGAGGATTTATTGTACACTCTCCCTCCTGAAATTAGGAATGAAACAGGGATCACCATTTCTATTTAATGTTATAATGAGGTTAGAATAATTACAATACAATTTTTAAAAGGGACATAAAGGAAAGAATAAACAAATGGGATCTCATCAAGATTAAAAGCTTCTGTACAACTAAAGAAAACATCAGCAACATGAAAAGAGAACCAACTATATGGGAAAACATATTTGCCAATGATACCTCAGACAAGGGTTTGAGCTCCAAAATATATAAAGAACTCACACAACTCCACTCTAGAAAGACAATAAACCCAATTAAACATTGGGCAAACAACTCGAACAGACGCTTCTCCAAGGAAGACATACAAAGGATCCAGAGACATATGAAAAGATGCTCAATATCGCTAACTATCAGAGAGATGCAAATTAAAACCGCAATGAGATACCACTTCACATCGGTGAGAATAGCCATCATAAACAAATCAATAAACAACAAGTGTTGGAGAGGATGTGGAGAAAAGGGAACCTTAGTGCAGTGTTGGTGGGATTGCAGACTGGTGCAGCCACTATGGAAAACAATATGGAATTTCCTAAGAAAACTAAAAATGGAACTACTTTTTGACCTGGCATTTCCACTGCTGGGATTATAGCCTAAGAATTCTGAAACACCCATTCAAAAGAACCTATGCACCCCAACGTTCATAGAAGCAAAATTTACAATAGCCAAGTGTTGGAAGCAACCTAAGTGCCCATAGGTAAATGAATAGATCAAAAACCTATGGTACATTTACACAATGGAATTCTGTGCAGCAGAAAGAAAGAAGGAGTTCCTACCCTTTGCAACAGCATGGATGGAACTGGAGAGCATTATGCTAAGTGAAATAAGCCAGATGTTGAAAGACAAATACCATATGATCTCACCTTTAACAGGAACCTAAGCAACTAAACAAACAAGCAAGCAAAATATAACCAGAGACATTGAAATTAAGAACAAACAGACAGTAACCAGAGGGGGATAATAGAGAAAAGGGTGAAGGGTTTTCAGGAACAACTATAAAGGACACATGGGAAAAACCAAAGGGGCATGGAACCAGGAGATGGAGGTGGGGATGGCTTGGGTTGTGGGGGAGAAGTGAGGGGAAAAGGCAGAAAACTGTACTTGAACAACAATAAAATTTTAAAAAATGGAAAAAGTGTTTAAAAAGGAAATAAAAAGTGTTAGAACTGAATACAAGTAACACTGTCAATACTCACATATGACTTTTTATAATTAGAATAAATCAAAAGAAACTACATAGAAACTATAACAACAATAATGGTCATTAAGTCAAGGTCAACAAAATATTTATATTTCTATATACCAATGTATTAGTTAATGTTTGCTGTGTAAGAGCCATCATAAAACTTAGTGATTAAGAAACAAGGATTTGTTCAGTTCGCAATTCTTAACAGCAACAATTCAGCCTGGATCAGCTGAGCAGTTCTTGGGGTTTGGCTCAGTTCCCTCATACATTAATGGTTAGCTTCTGGGCAGCTGAGGATTGACTGGCTTGGGATGGCCATAGCTGGGGTGATTCACCTTGGTTCAAGTTGCTCACTCATTCTCCAACAGGACATCCTAGACTTGTTTACATGGAAGCTAGGACGGATTACTAGGCTTAAAACTAAAATAATGTCACTTTTACCACATTCCATTGGATGAAAAAAATCACAAGGCTATGTAGATTCTAGGGGTGGTGAAATAGACTCCTCATCTCAGAGAAAGGAGATAAAACTCATGTTGCAAGGATGCAACTAATAACAGAGGTGGGGAACTAGGGTAATACATACTATCACTCTATTACAATCAGCAGCAAAGATACAAAATTGTTTGAGGTCTGTCCAGAAAAAGTCCAGCCATTGTTAATATTATGAGAATGGTTTGTACAACATCGATGTAACCTGGCAGCCAAGGAGAGTGGACTGGAATGTACATGTGTCAATAATGAAGACTTCACTGTATTAGTCAGTAGGTGCAGTAGATGCTGTTGAGTGAACATGTGTACTGTGTGGCCATCACATGCAAAATGACTGAGTAAATAAGGCAATAGATTTGCATCAAATTTTGCATTAAGCTTGAATATTCCTCCACAGAGACCATATGATTCAGAAGGCCACAGGTATGGATAACTGGTGATTGGCAGCTTCACTACAGCAACACACCTGCTCATGTATCACATCTCGTGCAGAGGTTTTTTGGCAAAACATCAAATCACCCAGGTGACTCAGCCCCCATAGCCCAGATTGGGTGCCCTGCCAAACTTCTGGCTTTTCCCAAAACCAAAGTCATTTTTGAAAGGGAAGAGATTTCAGACCATGGATGAGATTCAGGAAAATACAATGGGGCAGCTGATGGTAATTGGGAGAACTGTGTGAGGTCCCAGGGTGCCTACTTTAAAGGGGACTGAGGCATCATTGTCCAATGTCTCTTGTATCTTGTATCTTCTTCAATAAATGTCTCTATTTTACATGGCTGAGCACCTTCTGGACAGACCTCATACAAAAAATTAAATATAACACAAAACCACTGAAACATAAAATATCAAACACCTGGACAAGATAGAGTAAGAGAGAAAAGATTTCCCTCCTAGCTGAGCAACAGCAAATGCATGAAACGATGTTTAAGACAATGAGCATGAGGGAGAAAAGGACAATGATCCTTGAGGGATGATAATCAAATAAGATGATCCCTATGATTGTCCTCAGTTTACTGCCTTAAGAAAGTACCTAGGGAATGAATAGCACAGGAATAAGCCTGGCATTGTATAGCAAGCTCCATGAGTTGGGGAAATAGAGCTGGGAGTTCAAAGACACTAGAAGCTAGAGTTTGCCAGACAGAGTGCTACAAAGAAGAGAACTACAAAGAGAAAGAAACCTGAAGACCTTCAGAATATAGTATTGAGTATTTAGCAGAATACTGAAAAGCATACGTGTGTGAGGAAATACTAAGGCATTGTTTGTGTCTGATGTCAGCAGCTACACCTGCCACAGACCTTCATGGTATGGCACCCAATCACATTTCCTCTCAAGGTCATAGGGCAAGAGATATAGGACAAGCATTTATTTCTTTGTGGCCTAAATGATATAAGACACAAGAGCAGATGTGCGGGGTTACAGGTCACCAGTGCCAGACCCCAAGTGACAGATGGCCTATGTGTTGTATATTCAATGAATTTTTGTGCCTGTGACATGTAGGGCTCCATGAAACACAGGACCCAGAGCAGGGACCAGGGACTGTCCCTGCCCCGGTCTAATGTGGTCCTGTTTCTGGTTAGAATTAGTTGGTGCATTTGGCCATGAACTAAGTAAGATGTTTGTTTGTTTGATTGATTCTACTACTACTTTTTTACCCTTTGCTTCTAAATATTTCCTTTATTTTCAAGGAAATTTTCTCCCTAAAACTTGATTTCTTTGCTCTATTACCATCAGATTGTATCTAAGCATGTTTAAACTCCAGTAAAAGGAAAAAAGAGGGGGGAGAGAGAAATAATTTGATCCCAAATAAATGTGGATGAGGTTTAAACCCATTCATTCCTTATTTTTATTACCTGTACCCCATTTTGTACACTCTATAATGTATATAAAGCTATAAAGGTCTAAGTGGAGGTTCTTTGGCAGGTGATGTTGATTCTTAAGTGTCAGATTCAGGATTCTAGAAGAAAACAAATGCTATATATGCCCAATTCACTGCTAATTAGATGTGTTTGCAAATTGGAATTCCCTATATCATGGGAATAATTCTCTGTACACTTGAGTACAGAGAAGTACCCTGAGGAAGGGAACTGCACTCAGAGAGGTATGTCACTAATTATCACTTCTTCGGGCCAGAAAGTCAGAGGAAGGCATTTGGGGCTTAGCTGTATCCTGTATCTGTCAGCCAGCTGCTACCGCCTTGCTTCAGCTCCCACCAAGGGAAGAGACAGGCCTTTTTAAAGAATCCTGTAGTAGTTCTGTGTACTTGGCTGTAGCCTGCTCTGAGGAGTCTCCTAGGTAGACCAGAGACACCTGCAGAACCACTCACAAAATCCAAATGACTTGGAGTAGGGTGGATGGAGAAATAGATAGGAAGCAAAAGGAGAAATGAGAAAATTTATTTATCCCTAGAGAATAGCAAGATCTTTTATGGGCAACTTATTTCAAAGTAGAAGAGGAGATGAAACAGCTTTATGAACTGTATAACTGTGCATTGAATATAGTAAATGTCTTTTAAAAAATCAATTTACAAGCATCCAAAAGATTATGGAAAATTGAGGAAAAGTCAAAAAGAAAAAAGTAGTCTGACTAATCAAATTTCCGTCTATAACAGAGTAAGTGGGCTGCTGAAACAATAGTTACAATTAGTCTGATTAACCGAAGGGGACTGACCACAGTAAAGATGCAAAGCAGGTTGTCTTTGTCAAATTTTTAGTCCTGGACACTTGACAAATGTCTTTAAAATGGAGACGATAAGAAAAGGACAGGGTTTAGCTTACCTTGGGTATACGACAGGATTCTTGGGTGTGATGCTTGTGTCATCAAGAAAAGTAGTGGTCCTAGTTTGCTCACTTGTTTGTTTTGTTGATATGAAGAACAAATTGACAGTGACCAGAGGGGAGGGGGAGGGGGATAAGAGAGAAAGAAGGGGAAGGGTCAAGGAACATGTATATAAAGGGCCCATCGCCAAGAACAACAGCAGGGAGGACTGAATGTGGGAGGTGGGATGGGCAGGGCAGGGGAGAGCAATGGGGGAGCAATGAGGACAACTGTGATTGAACAACAGTAAAAAAAGAAAAAAGTAGTGGTATGCATTACTGTGTCGAACCGAACTCTTCAAGAACTCTGTGCCTGTTTCTCTTTCACATCCTAATTAATTGCTTAGAAAAGGGCCAACTATCAGGTTCTCTCATATGAATGGGAGCATTTTCGTCCATCAATTCTGCGACTCCTACTCTTGGAAATGTCCCTTCTTTCCTCCTCATACCCTTTACTCCCCACAAATCACCTATTTATTTGGTCAAACTTTCAGTGAAGTATTATGTTTTTAAAAATTCCTTGATTGAAGTGGGGCAAGAAAAATTCTAAATAAACAGAAGAAAAGGGAATAAAATATTCAAGCTAAATTCCGAATATATTATTCTCTCTCTTTTCCCTCACTGCTTATAAGTCTGCCCTTCATTATTTCTTGTTTGAATCCCTGTAAAAGCCTCATATTCCTTGGAGAACCTGTTTACATTCATACATATTTACTTTCAGAGATGTTTCATAAACATAAATTTGACTGCTACTCTGTGGTCCCAAAACCAAAACTTGCTTAGGCCCTTCACTAAAATCCAATCCTTCTATCCAAAATTACCTCCCACACCGCCAATCATGAATACCTTTGGTTTCATAGCTACATCAACCTCCTTTTGGTTTCCCTGACTTTGCTCCAACATTAGGCTGTGTATTTCTGTGTGATCCCACACAGACGGAATTACAGACTACAGATGAGGAAAAGTATTTGTTTCAGAAATCACCTTACCACAGAATTATTTTAATTGGTAAGATATATTGCAATCTGAATTTGTATTTGAATATTAGAAAAATAATTTTTCATTCGTGAACTTTAAAATCATCTAACTTTTTAAATAATTGGAGATTTGTAGAACATAATAAAATATTTAAACTTCAGACTGTCACTTTTCTTTCCAATGTTTTTGTTACTTTATACATGTTGTACTGAAAGCATATCACAAAAATACAGTCATCCAATGGGTAAGATTTCTTTCATTTTTATTCTGCATTTCCATCCTAATTTAAATGAATCTACTTATTAAATTCTATATGACTGAAACAATCTAAACCAATTCTATGATTATAGGTATATACTGCAAAAGTATTCTGTGGATCTTCTTTTTTTTTTAGAAGTCTACGTAGGCATCTAAACACCCAAGGAAAAAAAATTACTCAGAAGGGCCTTTTGAAATACTACAAGGGATTGATCACCTCCAGCATAGGACCTACCTAAGATATTTTGCCCTTTTAAGCACTAAATCGGTCTCCAATATGAAAGTAAACACAAAGCCACAAAAGTAAACATATAATTTCCAGGGAAAGAAAACAAATTATTTTTAAAGGTTGATTATGGAAGAATAATTTTTCTATTGTGCATCTAGATTTTTTACACAAAATTTATAAGCAAGTTTGCACTTTTAAGCTATATATTAATTTCAATATAATTTTTAAAATATAGTGCAATTAATTTGGAACACTGAGCCAAATTTTCCTAGCTGTGGGCATAAATGGATTTATATCACTGTATGAAGAGAAGAGAATTGCTTCTCTCTTTCCCTGTTCTATATATTCCTAAACCCTTACATGTGCTCTGCCCTTCTTTGAATCATCTGTGGACTAAATCTTTGGTTCACAGTCCTTTGTATTTAATAAACTAGTTAAATTTTTAAAGTATATTAGAGGCCTTAGAGTTGTCAATTTCTTTGGAAAACTAAGTGGTGTAAAATAAAAAAAGTGTTATGCATCATCATTATACAAATTAGAAAGAACTTTCCCACAATCACAGTACATCCCCAAACAGTACTGTTGGCAATCTTATAAGGCCTTTGTTTTTGTCATTTCTCACCACATATTAGTAAAAATATCATCAAAAACAGCCAATTGTATTTATGGACTAATGTTTAGGAGCCACTGGACTGGGCTGCGTGAGACAGAAAGTTATTCCAGGCATTACATAATGCCTTTAAACTTTTGCTGCTGAGATAGTGAATGATTATACAAAACTTGCATAGTGCTACTGAAAAAAAAAGTTGTGACTGAAAGTCCAAGGAGGAACTGATTTTTCCCGATGAAGTAGATCTTAAGTGGCTCTCTCTTCAGTGCAGTTGTCAGACAAGGCTATTCTTAGGGAAGACGTGTCAAACCAGGGAAAATGTAGCTGGCAGCCACCATGGCTACAAGACTGAGTATTCTGCCTAGTTTGAGAAGGAGGGAGCTACAACACATGGCCACTCACATAACCTAGGAAGGTGGGCTGTTTGTAGTTTTTATAGCTTGAGCTTGTTGGAGGAAAGCAAGATACTCAGTAGAAAATGACAGCTTAAAACCTCTGTTCTGAATATAGTACTTCACCGAGTGCCTAATGTGTTTAGAATACAATTAAAATGCATTTTTTAAATTATCATTGAAATTATAGGTAATAAAGCCAAAGTCATTCTCAGAGTACCACACACTTACTCTGAAACTTAGAATAGAAGATAGACTTCCCTAGAAAGTGAATTCTCAACACTGGTTTGGAATTACTACCACTTCCTGTGAGGACCTGAAAAATATTCTCAGGAGCCCCTTATCATTTCTTACACAGTTAAGTATACAAAGCTCCCCTTTATTTGGGGTTAGTCTTTCTCAATGAGCCTTTAAAGGCTTTATTCGTCCCTATTTAAAAGACCTCCAAGAATTCTTATAAATTGATGCCTGCAAATGGAAGACTGTTGCATTTAAGACTCTCATCCAAATTGGGTAAAACCTGGTAGGTAACACCCACTTTTAAAAACCCTAATTTTAATTCTCACTGTAAATGTTTGATGCCCATTTGGTGTAGAAGCACTACGATTATCATCATAATAAAATCTAACTTTATTTTCATAAAACCATGTTAACTAATTTCAACTTAAATGTATGCTCACAAATTAAGAGGACTATTTTTTAAAGATTTTACTTATTTATTTTTAGAGAGCGAGGAAGGGAAGGAGAAAGAGAGGGAGAGAAACATCAATGTGTGGTTGCCTCTCATGTCCCTCAAACTGGGGACCTGGCCTGCAACCCAGGTACGTGCCCTGATTGGGAATCAAACCAGCAACGTTTTGGTTTGCAGGCCTGCGCTCAATTGCTGAGCCACACCAACCAGGGCAAGAGGACTTTCAATGCTGTCTAATCATACTATACTTGACCAGTCCACTCTCTTGGCCTAGGCCCATGTCTCATACCTTCTTTTTTCTCTTCAAACCCGAAGTATTTCCTCACCTATCCTGAAGTGAAACTGTGACTGTACATCCTACCTCACTGAGAAAATCGAAGCAATTGGAAGAGAATGGTCACTGACCTCCACACCTGCTCGGCCTGCCCACCAGCATTGGTCGCCCCGTTTTCTGCCTTGTTGTTCGCTACTCCAGATGCCAAGCTTCATTCCTACATGTGACGAGTTGAGCCTATCATCTTCTGTCCAGTCAAGGCCATTGTTCCAGCAATTAGTCTTTTCAATATACATGACTAACATTTTCTTCTATTTTGGATTATTCATATCAGCAATATCACAATGAAACACTTTGTTCATTTAGCGCTAGCACACTACTGTCTTGGTTTTCCTGCTACTACTTGGTTTCTCTTTCTCAGTCTTTTTTGCTGCTCCCTCTTCTTCTTCCCAGACTTTACAAAAGTGAACATGCTCCAAGCCTTTGGTCCTTCTTTATCTATACTCATATCTTTTGTTATAGCATTTAGTCTCATTGTCTTAAGTTCTATCTACAGGCTAACAACTCAGAGAATTTCAGCTCCTGGCTCAGAAATCCCAATACCTTTGCAACATCTCCATTTGGATGTCCAATTGACACACAAAAATTAACATGCTAAGGTTACCAGATAAATGCACAATTAAATACAAACGTAACAGGTGACTTGTATTTTTTTTTGCTGAATCTGGCAACCTTCCCACATGTCCAAAGCTGAACTCTATCCCACAACTGTTTCCCATTCGTGTGATGCCATTTCATCTTTCTGGGCACTTATGCTAAAGCCTTATAGCCATCCTCACTTTAGAGTCATCTTGATTTTCCTCTTTCTTTCACATGCCCCATTCCACAACCAGTCCACATCCTGTTTGTTCTACCTTCAAAATATAGACAGAATCAGACTGCTTTTCACTCCTCTGTGTCCTGTGACCCCTTCTTCACTACCAAATCACCATTATCTCTCTCCAGCATCACAGCCGTTGACCCTTAACCTGGCCTCCTCTAATAGATCCTGCCCTCTTACAATCTACTCTGCACATAGTGTCCAAATGATGCTCTTAAGACACGAGATCACGCTTAGAGTAAAAGCCTTCCTTACAATGGACTATAATGCTCTCCTTGCTTTTTCCTCTCTGACTTCATTTTCTACAAATCTCCGCTTCTCTAGCCTTGTTTACTCTGCTTCTTGAACACACAAGGCAAGCTTATGCCTTAGATCCTTTGCACTAGTTGTTCCTTCTGCCTGGAGTGTTCTTTCTTCTAGTATTTGAAAAACAAAATCCCTCCCCTCTTTTAAATCTTCTCCTTTAGTACATATTCTTGTTGAGGGTAACAGGATCACTCTACTCCAAATGCTACTTGTTCCTCCTCCCTCGTCACTTCTAATCTCTTTATTCTCCTCTCTCGTTTATAGCACTTATCCTTCAACATTCTTATAACTCAGGGTGTTTCTTCATTGTCTGTCTTCCTCCACTACAATGTGAAACTCACATGTATAGGGATTTCTCTCTGTGTCAGGTTCATTGTGCGTCCTTTGTGCTTAGAAGAGCTCCTGGCACATCTGTGGAATAAACCAATGAAAATTCAGTGTCAGATTGGGGTGATGGAGCTACACTTCTAAAACAATATCCAGAGAGTCTGCTGGAATTGCTATTTCCTCCATGCCTTCCTGAAAGATACAGAATAAAGGAAATGCTACATCGATTCAAATATCCTATTTTTTTCTGATACACAATCAGAAACAGAAGAACTTGAAAAGAACAGGCATTTGACTCAGAATAGAACAGGCCAGAGGAAAGAGCTTCCTTTTAGCACCTCCTCATGAGACTGCTGGGTCTGCTTTCCTAGGTATAAAAACAATAGCAGGGGGTTAAATGGGGCAAAAGTAAAAAAATCAGCAAGAGAATTTTGAGCACTTAACTATATAAATGCTTTGGAAAGGGGTAGGGGATAATGGTGGAAAGAAGGGGAAGGGACTAGTCAAAGAACATGAGTGAATAACCCAAAGACATGGACCGCAGTATGAAGATTGACTATGGGAACTGGGGTTGGGAGTGGGGGGATGAGCAGAGGAGGGCAAAGGGAAAAATTGGGGCAACTCTAATAGAATAACAATTTAAAGTGATTAAAAAAATAAATACCATAAAATACTTCCATCTAATTTTCTTTTACCATAATGTTTATTAACTATATAAACTAGCTTCATTGTAATACAATTTCACCCACATATGGTTGCAATAAACATTTTCCTTACCCATAATAATATTTAATTGAAAAAATTCAATACAACATGAAATTTGAGATGAGTCTACATCTGTACAGCTCCGATGAAGTCTAAAAATCAGCTAAGATGTATCAACAATTAGAAGTTCCATAGATCACAGATTTGCTGATTCTTTTGTTCTTAGTCCAATAGAATATTTATTCAACGGATGACTACTGGCATTGTTCGAAGGCAGTAATGCATCTAGGCCATGTTTGCTTAGCCTAGCAAAATAATAAATTGTGCTGTGTTTATTCTTTTGTTTCCCAGGCCAACTGTTGGCTTTATTTAATACCCTCTTAACACACTAATAGCTCCTAATGGTCACATCAGCCATCAGTTAAACAAACCATTAAGTTGAGAAAAGAAATTTCAATAAAGACAATTTACTAATTTGTTGATTGTTAATGGACATTAGCCCATTTAGGACCTTAGCTTAGACACATAGTTTAACTCAGAATCTATTCAGCAGTTTCTCTATACATAGCAAAGAGGCTAATTCAACATTCTTAATACTTCTATTTCCAGAAGACATGCTACCTAGATTTTTATATGCAAATTAGATGTTTTCAATCTACAGTATGCACATAAAAAAAGAACCTGCCAAAATAAATTGATTTTCTAATTAAATAATTTTCACACTGTTTATGATCAAGGATAGATTTACACGGGTCTTCTTAGTTTCTTTCTCAAATATTAAAGCACTGTTACTGCTATTTTAATTTAATTTTTTAAAAGATTTTATTAATTTATTTTTAGAAAGGGGAAGGGAAGGAGAGAGAGAGGGAGAAAAACATCAATGTGTGGTTGCCTCTCGCATGCCCCAAACCGGAGACCTGGCCTGCAACCCAGGCATGTGCCCTGACTGGGAATCGAACCAGTGACCCTTTGGTTCACAGGCCCACGCTCAATCCACTGAGGTATACCAGCCAGGGCTAGCTATTTTAATTTTAGAGCTAGCCATTTCTGTTTTAGATTCTAAGTATCCTTTGTACAATCAAAACATCACATCATTATGCCAGAAAAATGAAAGTCAAAGATATTTATAAATAAAATTTTCCCATTCACTTCATGCTTGCTTTCACTGACAAGAGTTTAAATTGCTGAAGAATTTTTTTTCTGCTGCACTTTTAAACTACTTTTTCAAAATTTTAAATAGAAATGGAATTTCATTACTATTTTAGGAACAGTTATGCAAAATTTGATATTTGAGGTAAGAAAAATTAATGCACAGTTCCTCAGTCTTAAAAGGTAAGTTAAGATACTCCTATGTTTCTTTTTGTAATTGAATTATTTTTGTCATAATTCTAGGACTTGTATAAGGCTTCCCAGAGGCCCTTTAATTCAGTGTAAATTCAATTACTGCATACATTGACAGATATCAAAGCACACATGTAACTGTGGAAAAACATTTAATTGTGCTCATGTTTGCCATAGATGCCATTCACACTATTCAGTAACAGGGTAACTAGTGCACAGTTAGACTTGGCATGTAATATGAAAGCCAAGCAATGAATGATCTCAAGATTTCGCTTTTTTTTCTGTCTTTAAAAGTAAGTTTATTGAGTGATAGTTGAGGGGAATCTGAGGACTGCTGGCATTGTGAAGGTGCTATCACCATATCGTGTTATAGTTTATTATTCTTAAAAAACTATGGTAAAGAGTCTGCACGTATTAAAACAACCCAATACTTAGGGATCAAGTTTCCCAGCTTTAAAATTTGAAAAACTATCTATGGATATGCAGTGTTCTCACAACAAATTAACAGGAGCTCCAAAATGATTCTCCCTAGTGCCATGAACTCATTTAATTACCTTAAAATTTAGAAGTGAAATGCGCTGGTCATACAATCACCTAATTATCATAATTAGAACATATGATAGCTCACGTGTGCACGTTTTTAAAACCATAATGCAATATAGTGAAAAACTTAAATGAATTTCGTATAAATCTCCAAATTTATTATATGAACTAAATGAAAGGTCCATAAAATAATTTTCTTCTTTTTAATCTCTAAAAACATTACTTACTAAAAGTAGATACCACTGGGTAGCAGCCCTATGTTTAGGTATTAAACTTGCAAAGCTCTTCTTGATACTCCTTAGGAGGTTAATTATTTGTCTATTTTAATCTATACACTATGTCCTAGTTATATATTACTGCTATTCCATGTGTCATATTGTACTTTTAACATATATTGAACCATTATATAATTACATATATAGTTTTTAACATAAATATATAAAATCTCAAAATACGATTTATTAAAAAATTGTCAACATTTTCCAATCTTGAAATGCCATAAATGTCATTTTCAACAACCTCAAACTCATCATTGTATTTGCTGAAGAATTCAGTTCATAAACATGGACTAACATGGCAGACTTTGTGAGTGTGCTGTGAGAATTAAATGTGATACATAATACAGCGTAGCATTGAGACTCCCTAAACTTTAGAGAGCTATCTGATGTCAAGCTAGAACCTCGCTGGTGGAGAGTTTGGAGTGGGAGAGCATAATTATGCCATGTTTTTGGAGGACAATGAACAATTTTTCACTAATAAAACAAAGAAGATCTTTTCTTTACACCTATCTAATGCTGCCTCCCATTCTGCCTGGGACTCATAGACATGTTTAACTTGTTATTCGCAGCACAAGGAAACCAGCTGGGAACACAGAGTCCATTTTTCACTCCACCATTGGTATTGAAATGATAAGTTGGCAACTGTAATTGATGCTCCCTCAGAGTTCACTACAAAGTCACCATGTTGATGTATCAAGTCAGAGTAATTCGGTTGATTGATTTTAAACTATTATTGGATTCAATGGCCTTAAATTGCCTCTCTTTCCACAAAGCAAATATTTTTAGCTAAGAGATATTCTATATGACCGTATATGAGCTTAATCTGATTAATTAATTAAGTTGCTGAGTTTTGTTGGTACTATGAAATCCACACCAACCATCATTGTGAACTGTGAAAACAATCACTGGGAGAAACAATGGCAATGGCTTGAAAAATCTTACAGACCAGCACTTGTTACCTACCCAGCTCTAAAATCTCATCAGCTGATTTTGCATTTACCAAAATTCGAATCATAGCCCCTTTGTCTTAGGCTGTGAGAGACAATCATAATTCAATCCTTTTTTAAAAAGGAAGAATCGAAAAATATTTCAAAAACTTTAATGACTTCTCAGGTTTGTCACCTTGTTTCTAATTATGTACTTTGGAGCTCCCAGTCACGTTGAGATTGACTGTAGCGTGGCTGGCCCTTCCACACTTGTCCCTGGTGCATGCGCACTCCTCTTTCCATGGAGGTCTGTGACCATGTCTTCTGTCTTCCTCAGTGGGCTTTCACCTGATGAGCATCATTATTTGCTTACTCTCTAAAGGACCCCTCGTTTCATTTTATTTTTTCATTCAAGGAATGTAATTGAGCAGTTTATTACATGCCAGCATTACTCGAGGCCACAGGAAATCAGTAATACTTCATAGACTGGAGATAAAAAATAAGCTGAGATTATAGTTTTTAATACTTTCTTGTACAGAGGGAAACTGGATCCAACCCTTTCGAGTTCTCTTTTTATGCATTAAGTTTCTTCACTGATGATTTGATTACTTGTAAGGAGTTTTCAGGGAACGTTTCACCCAGAATATCTCCTAATTTGGTTAAAGAACTCCACTAAATTTGCTAAAATCTTAAAAAAGTGATTCTACTAGAAATTGTGTAATGATTGATGGAAAGAAAATGGCATTATAATATTAGTTCTTCCTTTTGCATGTATAAGAAATAGCTAGGAATTACTAAAGTATAATCAGTCTTTTCCTTTTTAGACCAGATTGTAAAGCTGGTTTTGCCTACAACTGTAAAATTAAGATAATTTCACATTGTACAAAACATCCACAAATAGGCATTATGCTCTAACATAGCCAAACCTAGTAAGGTAGAAAGTGAATTATTTTACTCAGCTTTAGGGGTATAGGATAGGTCACAAAATGGAATCTGAAAACCATGAAAATGTCCCTCTTTTCAATTTTTTAAATTTTTATTATATTTTTAATTGGACATTTTATATAACATTCTATAATATATCTTGGCTTACAAATTAGAAGAGCTGGTCTAGCAGTAAAAGACCAGAATTTCTATATGGGAACACTGAGCGGCCCCTGAGTGATGGCATTCCTGTCAGTAGCATATACACTTTCCAGACGACCTCATCCGCACCCCTCCCCATCACCATGCACGCCGCTTGTCACATTCATGTTTATTACTTATCTAATCCCACAGGCATTTGAGTTTGTGGACCATGACCCACATTAGAAAGTGTGATATAGACAGAAGCCATTGAGTATTGAAATGGCAAGTAATTCATTAATTGATGTGAGGAATGGGAGACTCTCCCAAGTAGTATTCAATCTGGAAGTCATTCTGTTCCTACTGAAATCCAAGAAATGGTTATCATATATCCCAGCATATCTGAGCTGAGACATTTTATAGTATTTATTTTTTAAAGGAAATATTCATTGCAAAAGAGAGAAAGCTATAGGAAAGCATGCCATGAAGTCACTGGACTTTATTAGATGGTTTTTGAATAATAGTAGAATTCACTCATTCTAAGAATGAATTCTCTAAGAGTATGTTATGCACTCAGATACAAGTAGTCAGGCTAAATTGGTTTGTTATGATTTCATATGCAACCAGCAAAGGATAACATGTAACCAGTAAGGGACGTAGAAGGGCAGCTCCAAGGCGGCCTGTATCAGCTTTATGAGAGTGTGGAATACAGGCATAGCACAATGCCTTTCACATAGCAGCCTGTCAATAAATATTTTTGAATAAATGGGTAAATGGTTAGAAAAGTTTACTAATCAAAAACAAGCCCCCAAATTCTGACTATTCGTTAGAAATTTCTTTCAAGGGTTACATTTATCCCCAAGTCCTCACTAACTTTCAAACACCCTGAGAATCACATTGAAGCCTCAGCTGAATGTTATTTCTGTTTTGTTGAACAGAAGTTTATGGTTCACTTATTCATTAACTTCTCTATAGTTTTATTTCATAGGAACAGTTTAACTCTCAGTTAATCCTTTATTGTCTCTAGAAGGCTATTTGAAAAGGTGCATTTAACAGGGAAATCTACCTTTGATGCTAACACACATTCTGGACTATGCGTGGGAGACAGCACACCTTATTATGTGGTACCTAATCGGGATCTATTTCCATTTAGGTGTATTAAGCACTTTAAGTGCACTATAGCAAACCACTTTGTGATATTAACTATAAGTAGAAGAGGCAAATACAATGAAATAGACTTGAGTACAGATTTTGCAATGCTGATGTTAGATTTTTGTCTTTCCCAATACTTCCCAGCTGGAGGTACTGGCCATGCTGGGACCCATGGACCCAGCCCCATGCAGGTTCTCAGCTGGCATGAGAAGGAAAAGTGAATGTTGAGCATCTGTTGTGTGGGCATCAAATCTCCCTGCCCCCACAGTCTCTTTACTTATTTCACTTGACACTTCACTTTCCTGCTGTGTTGAAAGTATTCTCTCAAATAAGTGTATAGGGTACTCAAGTGAGGTCTTGGAATTTCCTTTCTCATTCCCAAACCATTGTCATCGGCAGTCAAACTGATTGTCCAAACATTGTTGCATCCCACCTAATGCTAAGTACTGTTTGTAGCTAAGACCCCTACTGCTCTGACCCAGGGGTGGACACAGAACTCCCTTTGATACTGGTGTCTCCTTGAATAACCCTGAGTTCACAAAATCCCTTTGGACAGTGCACTGTCTTCCACTGCTGGAGTCAGCAAGAGATGTGAGGCCATATTCTTTCACAGGCTCCCATCTTGTCTGAGCCTATCTGATTTGTGACACTCACAACCTTATCTCAGGGCTTCTCCTCAAGTAAGAGCTGTGTGGCCGGCCACACTTTGAAGCATTCCTGTTGTTCCACACACACAGCATTGAGAGATAAATTTATTAAAAGCAGAAAAACAAACATCATCAGTACCAAACACAAAACAAAATGAAGCAAAACAAAAAGACATGTGGGAAATAGTGAAAGGGACTGAAGCCACTGCCTGCAGGATTTTGAGTCAAAAACAGAATAGGCTTTGTATATGTCTTCCTCAAGGCAGGAGAAACCAGGCCCTGGAGTAGAATTCTTTGCCCATGAAAGGAGCAGAAGACACGGCTGCTGCCACTGCAGAGCCTGTGACTAATACAAAACCGCAATCTAGGGAGGCAGGGGGACACAGACAAAGCTAGATCAAGAGGCAACTCGAGCCACCTGCTGGTGTTGTCACTAGTTTGGAGATATATCCAACATCACCAAGGTGCCAGAGGCATGAAATCTCACACCAGACCTGGTTCTAGATTACAAACTCACATTTTCTTTCTGTCTGAATCCCCTCCCCACCATCTTCACACATCTGAGCTCTTCCCATCTTGTGAGGGTCTGCTCAAATACTACTGCCTCCATAAGACACTTGCAGAGTTTTTGCTGACCAAAAGTAGAATGTCTTCCCAATAGTTTCTGATAGATGTATCTTGTGAAAGCATATTCTAAGTATATGCCACCCTGGCCACTCTGGCCTGCGTGTATGAAAACCTCGGGTTGAATCCTGGTTCAGTCACTCAGAGCAGGGTAATATTAAATAGCAAACTAAGCTCTCTGAACCTCATTCTGCTTATGTGTAAAAATTGGATTGTTCTGAGGGTCGGTAGTAATGTGGGTAAAGACATTAGTACTGTACCAGGCCCAGAGTAAGTCTTCAATGAATTTGAAACTATAAGTCTCCTGGGCCATAATACTGAAAAGAAACCTACCTTGGAAGAATAAAACATTCCATTAGCGAAATCAGGTAAAAACCATCCAGTCTGCATCAGAAATTAGTTGGCAATATATATGATTTTTCAAAATGATATCAATTCAAACCCATTAAAATGTTATTAAAAAAAAGAAGAAAATGTTGGAGAGGATGTGAAGAAATTGGAATCCTCGTACACTGCTGATAGAAATGTAAAATGGCACATCCATGATGGAAAACAGCATGGAGTTGCCCCAAAAATGTTTAAGAAGAACTGCGCTGTGAGGCAGCAATCCCACTTCTGGGTGTATGGCCAAAGCACTGAAAGCAAGGACTCAAACACATATTTGTATGCCCACGTTCATAACAGCACTATTCATGATAGTCAAAGGGTGGAAACAACCAAAGTGCCCATCAATCAATAAATGAATAAACAAAATGTCATATACACATGCAATGGAATACTATTCAACCTTAAAAAAGGAAGAAAATTCTAATAATATGGACAAACCTTGACAATATTATGCTAAATCAAATAAACTAGTTACCAAAGGACCAATGCTTCTATATTATTCCACCTACATAAGTTACCTGGAGTAGTCATAGTCACAGAGACCAAAGATAGAATGATGGTGTTTCAGGTTCAGAGGAGGGAAAAATGGATATGAAGGCTCAGTTTGGAAAGATAAAAAATGCCCTGGATATGATGGTGGTGAGGGCTGCACAGCACCCTGAATGTACTAACCATCACCGAATTGTACATTTAAAGTAACTTAAGTGGGAAATTTTATGTTTTGTATGTTTTAGCGCAATAAACCAAAGGGATGGTAAGACACAGTGAACTCAGAGATGTTCGACAGAATCACACAATTCTGTTCCATTTTTCCCTCCCAGGGATTATACTTCTTATTGCTGCTTAGCTCTTGTTTCAATGAGCTTATATGACTTCCCTATTCAAATAGGAAATTGCATCATAGACAGAATGCAGACTATTAATCAGAAACACACCAAGGGTATTTTCTAAGTACCCCAACTTTCTGGATTAGTTTCTAATACCAATCCCAGGACTGCCTGGTGATGTGTTACTTGCAGGGAAGAGTGAAAATGCAAGTTCACATTAGTATCTTATCTTCAGTAAAAATCAACCATGGATGAAAGGAGCACTAGTCTGAGCATTTTCTACAAAACACACATAGACACACATACACACAAAGGGTTAGCTGCAAATAACAATGCAAACAGTTCTTTTAATATAAAATTCAGCAGAATAACTGTTCCAAAAGCAACAACCAATGCAGAGTAATAGAAAGTGCTTTTAAAAAACCCTCTCCTCAGCGAGTGACCAGGCACAGCGAGCACTTTCTGTGGTGCCAGTGGGGAGCACCATTCTATTTCAGGCTTCTCTGCTGGGAGATTTTTCCTGGTGTTTGTCCCGTATATATTTAGCCCATCTGAGAGCTGGTCCCTTACATGCTTTTTCTTTTTTGAAGTAAGTCTAACAGTCCTTTTCCCCTGGGCCAAGACAGGAGATTTATGTTTTCCCATGTCATGCATGCTCCAAGGACCACTCAGTAATCAAGTAGCTAAAATATATAGGACTCTTCACTGCTCTTTCTCATTTTTCTTGCCAAGTCTGCTACTTCAGAGACTCATTTCCCTGGATTCTGATTATTTTCTTTTATTACCCACATTCCCTTTTACTACCTCCACTAATTTGTTTCATCCTCAAATTTTTCTTCCACATGCCTCCAGGACACCTTCTTGGTTTTGGGGGGCCATGTTAGCCAAGGCCTATATGGAGATCACTGGCAAACAGCCCATCAGGCAGAAGGAGATGGTGTCTGGCCCCACGCTGGTCATCAGAATGGATACAGGGGCTGAAACTGTGGTTTTGGGTGCTGAACATTGGCAATGACAAAGGATTTCTTTGATACGTCATGTTCACTAACCTTCATCTGGCAGTTAGGAACTGGTCTGACTTTATTTTATTTTGGTACTCTCTCACATCACAAATCTTATTTATAACACATTATTGGACGCACCCAACACCATTCCTGTTTCCGGATCTTACCAGTAATATACAATAGGGACAGAAAGACAGCGGTGAAAGCAGAAAGGGAAAGACAAGCATTAGATGATTGATGAAGAAGAAGAAAGGGAAGAAGATGAGAAATATACGTGGCACCCATTTGGGAAAGATGACAGGAAGGACTGGAAGTAGGACCCTAGGCCCTTGCTACTGAGCCATCTTCTGTCCTCACGACAGTCAAGGGACATTCACAAAGACGGGAAGGTGAGCCACCTTGACTCCAAGCTAACTCACTATTGTCTCCAGTGACTTGGCAAACAGAAATATTGCAATTGTTTGCCACTAAAAATAGTTAATATTACTGAGATGTGTGAATTATAGTCTTTACAAATTAAAGCTGATCTGAGTAATCACTGTGTTCTTTTGGAAGCCAAAGGGGTAGAACTAGTTTGCAAGGAATAGTGCTTTTATGGCTAAGTGTGGTAGCACCACACATACTGGAGACCGGTAAGAGTGAATGTTTAAACAGCTTTCCTCGTGGCCTATGTGCTCACAGCACATTTCTAAAAGTACCTAGCCCCGCTCCTCACCACGCATCCAAAGTCTACAGCTTACACTCCCTTTAAAAAAAGACTGTATTTCTTTATTAGAGAGGGGACGGGAGGGAGAGAAGGAGAGAAACGTCAGTGTGTGGTTGCCTCTCATGTGCCCCATACTGGGGACCTGGTCTGCAACCCAAGCATGTGCCCTAGACTGGGAATCAAACTGATGACCCTTTGGTTCACAGGCCAGTGCTCTATCCACTGAGCTACACCAGCCATGGCTACAGCTTTATACTTCTAATTTTCTGAAATACAAATCTTAGAAAATAAATGGGAATCTGTGGCACATCAGTGAATATCATCCTCTACACTATGATGGAAAAAAGAGGTTGGTACAAGCTGCTTCTTGCCTTCCACATGGAAAAAAGAGGTTGGGACAAGCTGCTTCTTGCCTTCCACCTCTCCCCTTTGCCCACATTTCTTGTGTGTTACTTGTGTGATAGGCCACAATTATAAATCACCATGATGGATCTTGATTCTTATACCTCTGAGCTGGAAAGTTGTTACCCTATTTTATAGACAGAAAAAGAAATCCTCTTACACAGTATTCTACATGTAACCTACCTTTCACCTGGAAGATTACTTCCAAAACACAATGTTTCCTACACTCATAAATGTCTTTTCCTTCCCTATTTCTTTCCATTTTTAAATTCAAGCCAAGCACCTTTGCCTGGCTTTTAATCCCCCTCTTTCCCACTCCGTCCCTCAATCTGGGGCTACACGCTGCTTGTCCAACCTTAAAGTGACTGGCTTTTAGTTAACAAAGAAACGTGTTCCTGGAGGAGAAAGATCTTAATGTAAAATTAAACACAGATGAGCATTTAAGTGTGCCAGGCCTACATCCACAAAGCAGGTACCCTGATTATAATATCCCCATGTTGTTGATGAGACCACACATCTAATGAGAGAGAAAAATGTAGTTTGAACTGAATTCTGTATCTTTCACATTCACTATAGTGTCTTCCTATGAGCCTCCCGCATGTCTTGTTGATGTATTCTCCAAAAGTGATCATCTAATATTCCTTTGAGTTTACCAGTCTACAGCTAACATACTGCCTGAAAAGAGCAGACAATACTAGATGTTTGTAGTTGACTGAGAAGATGGATTTAAATATGTCCTATGACAGTCAAAAAATCAGCAACACTTGTCAAGGAAAAATATTTTCAATTCTATTTTTTAGAGAAATAAAATCAGTGAGTGGGCCTCATCTTTCTAAGACTAAAATCAGCTTTCAGTTATGCTTATAAAATTGAGAGTATTTTCCATACTGCTGTAGGAAAAAAAACCTGCAGAGAAAAAGAGATGAGAATTTATTATACTGCTATTACTTTGCAGCTTTTTATTATTACATTTCCTCTTAATTCTATTGAAAAATCCATACTCTGTTTGAAAACAGATTTTTTATTAGATTTTCAACTTCTGTGAATGCTCTCCACCACATTTAAAATATCACAGCATTATATTTCACTCCTGGTTGAGAACAAAGGAGGAGAATATATTCTTTTGTAATCTTAAGCATCTATTTCATAAAAATTGGCAAATGTTATTTATACATGGTATTCCAACTTTTTAAAAAATCTAGTTCCCCTAGTACTAAACAAAGTGTTACATAAATAAAAGTGTAAGTTACTTGAACATGGGTTTTAACAACCCAGATCCCCCTGAACTTTCTGAACTGAACACCAATAGTTTTTAATATAGCTCCATACTGAAGTTTATTAGTGCCAGAAAGACAGCCAAGGACAATAAAGATGATCAAATAAGTAGAGAATAAAGCAGGGTGCAGATCCTTTGATATAGTTTAGAAGGGTTAAGTAGAAATATAAGAAACAGAAAAATTTAATTTTGAACTAAAGAGGCAGAAAATTAAATTAGAACAATATGGATATGGGAAAAAGAATGAAAAGGAAACATTGCTGTAGCCTCCCCCTGCACCTCCAGCCCGTGGCTTTGTTTTCTGCAGTTCCAGTTACCTGTGGTCAGCCATGTTCTGAAAATATGAAATGGAAAATTCCACCTCACTTCATCTCATCGTGTAGCATTTTATCATCTGACATCTCACAAGAATAAGAAGCACAAGCTATTTTGAGAGAGACAGACAATAGTCACATAACTTTTGTTATAGTATATTGTTATCATTGTTTTACTTTATTATTAGTCATTGTTATTAATCTGTTACTGTGCCTTATTTACAAATAAAACTTTATTATAAATATGTGTGCATAGGAAAAAACATAGTGTGTACAGGGTTCAGTACGATCTACTGTTTCTCATGGCTTCAGGCATTTCCTGGGCTCTTGAAATGAATCCCCCACAGGCAAAGAGGCATTCTGGATAGAGGCACAATATCAGTTAATATCTATCTAGAAAGTTAATCTTGACATTAGTATTATAATAACTAAAAAAGGAGAAAATTTTAGCTCAATTTAACCAAAACTTAAACAGCATCAAATGTGGGAAAGTTATGTAAGACCCAAATTTGAATTCAAATATATCCCTATCCTTACTAAGACCTCTATCTAATATGACAAAAGAAGAAATACATAAGCTTTTGAGGCTTAAAGAGGAGCATGGTCATTGTTCCTAGGCATAGAATAAATGTGATATGAAGGGACTAGGTCCCTATTAAAGTCCATTATAAGAGCAGAAAGTTAGATCATAGAATTTCAGCAGAAACAGGAAACGAATTGATCATGCCAACTTCTTTATTCTATCACTGTGGAAAATGAAGACCAGAGATGTTAGAACCTAAACTCTCTTAAAGAACACACAGTATTTGGTGGCGAAGACCCCCAGGCTCAAGCTCCAGGCACAGTATGTTGTCACTAAACCCCATGTTAAAATAATACTTAATTAATAAACATGTTCAGTTACTTTCTGGCGAATATGCATGATGTCCTCACATATTGTTAGCTCTTTGGTGAAGTTCAGGATTCCTCCTCAGCACCATAGAAAATATTTATGAATTACATTGACTTTTATAACTATGTGATAAATTAAGACATAGTGACAAGTCAGTCAGGAATTTGCCAAGAACAAGGCCCTCTCACTCACTCAAAACTGTTGCACTAAGTCGGTAGCTGGAATCCAAATTACTGTGAAGCAAAGAAGTATTGGATATGGGCAAACAAGCCTGAAGGAAATAACAATTTTGATGGTACAGAGCTGAACACATTTTAATAAAAAAGAAAAATAAACTGGGACAAAATGATTCATCCATGAACATAAATGAAATAAAAAGTGACTGTTTCTATTATTGAATTACGTGTGCCTAGTGATTACCTCATTTCCTTCTGTGGAGATGATTCTCCTGAGACAGTGTTGAGATTTGATGTCCAGGGACCAACTCCTGTCCTAAAGATCCCCTCGCCTTGAAACCACAGCAGAGGCTCTTGTTACCACACCTGGGGGACCCACGTAAGAGCCAAAGCCACAGCCTGCAAAAATCATGGCACAGGCACATTTGTCTCTGTACTCCCACTTGCTCCCTCCTCTGCCCTGCTTCCACCCAGCTCCCTTACTCTCAGGACCCGAGGCCATCCCCAAGTCCACTGGGTCTCTCTGAAGGGTCAGCGCACTTTACTGTAAGGTTGTTCCATTTGGGGGAGGATGACTATTTAAGCAGACTCTGAGAAAAAAAATCCTCCCAAACTTAATCCTTTATACATGCTAATTTTAAGATGGAAGAGAAATTTCTGACTTCTGCATACCTCAGAGGAGTGACCATCAAACTTTTATGCTCATATATCACCTAAATGTATTTTGAAAGTCTAAATGACTCTCATGTATTTTTAAACTGAGAGTAAAACATTTTCTCAAGTCAAAATACTTGTGAAGGATGTAATTTCTAGCATATGGCAAATATTGAAATTTTAAAATGTAGTATTACACTTTCAAACATTTATAATAGTAATTTGATACTCACTGTTATCCATTTAAAAATACATGAAAAAGCCCTTCTGACCATTATCAGAAATTTAACATTTTATTCTCTCCTTAAACTTGCATGATCATTCTACTTTCCCCACAGAATTTTTTCCTACAGTAATATGTTATTTTTCTTGAATGCTTATTGTTACTCTAGTTATCATGCTTTCCTGCAAATATATATACATTATTATATACATATACTATATATAATATATCATATCATATATAGGAACATATAAATATGTATTTTATGATTTTATTTTCAGAGACTCAAAAGCTCTACATGTTAACAGAAAAAAATTATTTTATTATTTTTTAAAGATTTTATTTATTTATTTTTTAGAGAGAAAGGAAGAGAAGGAGGAAAAAAAGGAGAGAAACATTAATGTGTGGTTGCCTCTTACACACGCCCCCACCAGGATCCTAGCGCACACCCCAGGCATGTGCCCTGACTGAGAATCAAACTAGCGACCCTTCAGTTCACAGGGCAGCACTAAATCCACTGAGCCACAGCAGTCAGGGGCAAAAAAATGTTTTCAGTATTTCATTATTGCTAATACACTATTAGTCAAAACAATATAAACATGGTTGATAATAATTAAACAAAAAAGTCAAATTTGATTGGAAATGTGTTTCTGAATATGATGTATGGGCATTCACTACTTAATCTGTATGTGTAACCATGGGTGAATATTACTTATTGCCAAAAAGGAGAAAATTTAGCATCAATTCAATTTTTAATTTTTTTCATTTTTGTAAGAGTTTGGTTACAATTAGATGAGAATGGAAAGAGTCTGGCTATAATAATATCTCTCAACTTATTACGTTACTTCTGAGTTACGTGACAGAAATCATCACAGCCAACAATGCAGTTGGGTCCTCCTTCAATTGTGTTGAAAACAAAGAAGTAGAGTCAAATTCCTTTGCAAATAGGTTTGTTACTATGCAACTATAATTATTCACTTTCTTGGTGTCTCTATTAATATTTCCCATGAAACCTTTATTCAGTATCCCAAAGGTTTTACACAGCGGAGTGATCCACCACACTATGATGCTGGCCAGGTAAGAGCTCTTCCTTTCTTCTGCAGAGTAAGGAAAGAGCATGAAAGATGGACTGGACACTCAGCTGACTTTTGGCTTATTCATAGACAATCAGTCTTAGGAAAGAGTATATAGAACTGGAATTTCTAGAAACTAATTCCTTTGAATCTCCTACTATCTCTGTACCCTTCGGAAAATGTTTGTGTTGCCCCAGGTATACTTACATCCAGTGGGAAGGAAGACTAGTGCCTACATCATCACTTAACAAAATGGACACAGAGGTAAAATTTGACTTTAATTTTTCTAACTTCCCTGTTTTTGTTTTATAATATGCCTTTTACTTTCCTCAGATTCTCTGAAACCATACAGTTTTTTTTTCTCCTGACCTTTTTTCTACTGGAAGAAGACCTAAAACTCTTATTTTAAAACACAATGATTTATAATAGCCTAAAGTGATATATTTTACACTAAAATTTATGGATTTATGTATTAGGAAAAATCAATACCTTAATATTAGAGAAATGAACTTTGTGTACTTTCAGACATTAGTCAAATAAGACAGAGATTGAACAACCGATCTTCCTCTGAAAGCTCTTCACATAAGAATGATTCTGCTCAGATCTCACTCTGACTCATTACTTGCCCACTGCAAGCAATAATAATATATACCCACCTCAAAATGTTAAAGACGATGTCACTGCAAGCAATAGTAATATATACCCACTTCAAAATGTTAAAGACAATGTCACCCATCATTTGATATTCAGTGTTCAAAGGTATCACTGAAAAGTGAAGTCTTTGCAAAGAAGAGGATGTTTAAGCAAAGTCCCAAACAGTGGTTTCTAACTTTGTAAGAGTCATGGCACCCTCAGGAAAATCTATTTGATCCCTTGAAGCTTATGTATAGATTCTTCTACATATCTTTAGCCTTCAAGCATAGAATATCTCCATAGTTCAAAGGACAAATGTAGACTTGAAAGGTAGGTAAGCAGAGAAGAGTATTTCATGCAGAGAAGATAGCATGGACAAAAACCAAAACATGGCATTTTGAGATTAATTGCCAGTAAGTTTGTGTAGAAGAATAGACTGTGAGGAGTGTTGAAAATTATATAAAGATAACAAACTAGACTATGAAGGATCTTAACTGGTTGTGAATATATTTGGCTTCATTTAATCATAGGGTTACTGTAATGTTTGGCTAAGAGTAGTACAATGTCCTGGTAGCTCTTTGAAAGATGTCTTTGGTTGTAGTGTGGAAGCTAGATTAAAGGGAAAAATATTGGAACAAAAAAGGGTAGTTAAACACTACTGAAATATATCATGAGTTATGATAATGGCACATATTACACAGCAGCCATGGAGGAGGAGGAGTCCATTCCAGAAATATAAAGAAAGTTGAACTGGCATGACTGCATAATTAATTATATGAGATATTGACATAGGAACAGGAGAGCTAGAAATTAACATTGTTGCTGTGTTTTTCTTTCTTCAATGTATGGATGATGACAATAGCTGGTATTTACTGACTGTCTACTCTTTGTGAAACAGTATGCTAGACACTGCATTCATTTTGTTCTAATCATTATCACTATCCTGCAAGGTCAATTATATTGTCCCATTTTTAAATAGAAAATTTTGGCTCAGAGGTGTTAAAAACTTATTATATAAGATGACATAATTAAACAGTACCTAAATTATAATCCAAAACAGATTTTTCTAATTCCACAATCCATTATTTAAGGAAAAGATAAATATTTGGGGAATGAGAAATTGCTGTATATTTATATATGAATTACAAATTTCAAAGAATTTATACATCAGTTTTCTCTTTGGGTCCATAAAAATTCCCACTTCATTGGAAGATAAAAGTGATATATTACTATTGATGTCTATTTTACAATCAAAATTGACTTGCTCAAACTCATATAGTACCCTAATGTCAAGGGTAATTGGTGGGTCTTCTTTCCAGGCCTTACACTGTTTCTCTGCTACATCATC
>PVKM010000591.1:0-101271 GCA_004027735.1 Carollia perspicillata
TGTGGAAGGGAAACCCAACAGCTTTGGGGACAGAGGAAGAGCTCGGAGCTCCACTTTCCTCAGGGTTGTGCAGCCAGTGTTTAACCACAGTATTTTCACTTCTGCAGTCTCTCCGGCCGCAGAACGCATCCGATTCATCTTGGGCGAGGAGGATGACAGCCCAGCCCCTCCTCAGCTCTTCACCGAACTGGATGAGCTGCTGGCTGTGGATGGGCAGGAGATGGAGTGGAAGGAGACAGCGAGGTGAGGAATGGTTGATGTGTGCAGTGCTAACCTGAGGGAACAAGGGTGGCCAAGATAGCAGAGCCTGTGAGTGCGCACCTTTCTCTAAGCTTAGCACTCTGAATACCCAGTGAGTGTGATATTGGTTTGGGTTAAGGAATAACACAATTCTTTTTCTCCTCTTTCACATTGGCATGGATGCAGGACACGCCTTATTTCACTGCTGGAACATTATTTCAGTGATCCATGTTGTTATAATTTTAACCTTTATAAGGAATTAGGAGTAAATCTCCATCCATATACTACTTAGTGGTGAAATATTTTAGAGGTAAACTCAGGTACCCCAACATGAAAACCTAGAGATAAGTGTCCACAGTCTCCCCATGTCAAAGTATCTTGTGAGATTATTTTGATTTATTACTCGTTCCCTGCTAGGAGGGAGGTTGCAAAGACAGTAACTGGTGCCCACAAACTTGCTATTATTCCAAGTAGAAACTCGTTGACTTTTAAATATCCAATGAAAGTATGCAGAAGGTTCATCTGAATTTGGAGTTTAGAGACCTGAATTCAGTTTTAAACTATTACCTCTAGCTGCAAACACTTAGTTTCTCAGAACTTTGATTTAATTACAAATGGAGTAGATAATAATGCCTACTACATATAATATATGTATGCTTTATAAAATATGTAACATATGTAAATATATGTTTAAATACATCCTATATATACATGTATGTATATATGGATACTCTTTGCAAATTGTTAAGCACTACACAGATATCTAAGTTTTCATTAATTTCACAGTAGCAGAGCTTTTTTTCTTTCTACATACAGATTTAGTTATGTACTCCACACTAAATCTTTGCTGACCTATAACAATGATGTAAGGTGAAGACTTTTTTGTTTTTTTAAATATATTTTATTGATTATGCTAATTCAGTTATGCATTTTCTATCCTTTATTCCCCTCTGCCCTGCATACCCCCTCCCACCAGAAATGTAGAACTGTCTACATTTCTTATACTATTCTTAACTTCCTCCTGTCTATTTTCTACCTACCATTTATGCTACTTATTCTTTATACCTTTTCCCCTTCTCCCCATCCCACTCCCCCGATGATAACCCTCTGTGTGATCTCCATTTCTGTGAGTCTGTTCCTGTTCTAGTTGTTTGCTTAGTTTTTTTTTTTTTCAGGTTCTGTTGTTAATAGGTGTGAGTTTGTTTGTTGTCATTTTACTGTTCATATGTTTTATCTTCTTTTTCTTGGATAAGTCCCTTTAACATCTCATGTAATAAGGGCTGGGTGATGATGAACTCCTTGAACTTGACCTTATCCAGGAAGCACTTTATCTGCCCTTCTATTCTAAATGAAAGCTTTGCTGGGTAGAGCAATCTTGGATGTAGGTCCTTGTCTTTCATGACTTCAGATACTTCTTCCTGGCCCCTTCTTGCATGCAAGATTTCTTTGAGTAATCAGCTGATAGTCTAATGTGAACTCCTTTGTAGGTAACTGTCTCCTTTTCTCTTGCTGCTTTTAAGATTCTCTATCTTTTATGTAAGATGAAGACTTTGATATAATGCAGTTATTGGTCTCTCGTTGTCATCATTACATGGAGATTCAACCTATTTCACTTTCACAAAAGGAATGATATTAAGATATGCCTTTTATAGTCTGTAATTTAATTCAAATCAGTTAAATTGAACCAGTGTATTTTGAGTGCACATTATATGTCAGGTACTGTTTTAGATACTGGGAATACAGACGTAAGTATTTTTATTATTTATTCTTCTGGAGCCTCTTTTCATGATGTAGTCATTGTCTCTTATTCCGTCTCCGTACCAATAGCCTGGGTATTTGAAGTCCTCCATAGAGTATACTTCTAGCTCATAAAAATTCCTGCAAAAGAAGGTTTTGAAGTGAAGGTGTTTACTAGTACCTCCATTTCATTCTTTCTTTTCTTTCTTTCTAACAGAAAAAGAGAGAGAGAGAGTTGCCCTAGTGCAGTCTGAATTAAGTGTTGGGGAGATTTTGGTCAAGTCTTGGCTTTGCTACTAACTAGCTGTTTAACTTCGGGCAAGTCATAAGGTCATGTAGTCTTCCTGAGATTGAGTTTTGTGTTCTATCAAATGAGAGTCATATTGGGTTGCATCCTCTCTAACATGCATATTTTACAGCTCTAAAATTCCATCTCTTTCTGTATAATGGTGTACACTATGTGTAAGTATGTTTCTGAGTAGGTGTGACTAGAAGACCTATTTTGATTCTCATTTTTATCTTGAAGTTCTGTGCAAGTACCTATATAGATTAGAATTCAGGTGTAGCATTCAGTTTTTCTTTCAGTCAAGTGAAGACTATGGTTTATTTTATATGACCTGTGACCTCCGAAATGTGAAAAGATCATAACAATTCACTGCATAGGTAATAAACATTGAGCGAGATGGATATAGCATTTTCCTTTAAGGCTCTTAAAGATTAAGGTGGTCTTGAATACTTTACTGTCCTTAAAGGCTGTATCTCTTTGTACGCAACACGTTGTTTTGGTGATGCCTTTGGTCCCTGAGGGACTGCACTTCTGGAGAAGAAGTGTGGTGGGAGTATGCCATGGGTCAGGGGAAGCTGCCCAGGAGGAGCATGCGTACACATCGTCCGCTCTCTAGAACCTCTCCTGTGTAGGACGGGCCACAATGACTATTCATTAATTAATCAATCATGTAGGTGATATTATTGTTTTGAATTTGTCTCCCTCATTACACCGATTCATCTGAAGGCAGGGACCACCATGTCTGTCTTTCACTACTGTGTCCCCAGTGCCTGGTACATAATAGGTGGTCGGTAATATTTGTTGAGTATGATTAGTCGAAAACTGATTGCTTTAGAAACAAATGTTCTATATATAATACTTTCTTAAAAGTATTACTTGACCAAAGTTGGAGTTCTGTGATACTCCATTTCTGATTGATAGACAACTCGATGACAGACCAAAGGTACCCAGCACATCACTAAGAAAGCCCCAAAAAAGGACTGTGCTTGATGTTTTGAACTAATTCTTCAATATGCTGATGCCATCTGCTTTTAGGTCTCTAGGCCAGACTTCGTGCCTTATTTTATTGAAAACAAGTGATTGCCTGACTAATAAGCATCTCAAAATAACATCTCTAGAACTGATCTTTTAAAAAAATTGTTGTTCAAGTACAGCTGTCTCCATTTTCTCCCCACCCAGCCCTCCCCACCTCCCACCCTTGATCCTACCCGCCTTTGGTTTTGTCCATGTGTCCCTTATACACATTCCTGAAAACCCTTCCTCTTCCCCCCGCATTATGCCCTCTCTCCTCCCCTCTGGTTACTGTCAGTTTGTTCTTAATTTCAATGTCCCTGATTATGTTTTGCTTGATTGTTTGTTTTTTATTAGGTTCCACTTATAGGTGAGCTCATATGGTATTTGTCTTTCATTGCCTTGCTTATTTCACTTAGCGTAATTCATCTACTTCAGATAAGCTCCTCCTACAGAGTTCCCCACCACAATGAACAGCTCCATTTCTCTGGTTGCTCAAGCCGGAAACATTGTAGTCTTCCTTGGCTCCTGTCTCTTTCTGCACCCCTTACTTGATCCTTTGGCAAATCCTGCCTGTTACCCTCAAAGATATTCAGCTATTCAGAATCTCACCATATCTTACATGCAGTACTGCCATAACCTGGTCCAAGTCACTGCTCTCTCTCACCTAGATTACTGCAAATGCTTCTTAATCAGTCTACTACCTCCCTGAACCTGTCCTTACCTCTTCATACACTGTCCACCACGATCTCTTTGACCTCACCTGCTACTTCTGTCCCTCTTCGTCACTCTGCTTGAGCCTCACTGGCCAGTCATGCTCCTGGGTCAGGGATTTTGCATTTGCTGTCCCCGTTGTCATTGTCTTACCTCCTTTAATATTACCTTCTCAGTGACTGCCCTGTCTAAAATGAAACCTTCCCCCAATGCTCTTTAGCCTCCATCCTCCATAATGTCTGTTTAGTACTGGTCAGCATTTAGCATAGGACACGTCTTGGTGTTCTATCTTCCTAATAAAGTCAAAGCTCCACGAGGGAAGGAATTGTTGGCTATTGTGTTTACCACTGCTTGTGCCTACAACTGCCTGGCACACAGTTTGCAATCAAGAAATATGTGCCAATCGAATGAATGGAGAACTAGAACCTTGATCCTTAGTTTGCTGCTGTACCTAAACCCTGTTGGGAGGTTTGGAAGTGATATTGTCTCCAGAAATGATTTAGATTTTTACTTCCTTCAACATGCTCTGTTTCGGAATATGTTTGCAGTAATTTCTAACTGCTGTTTATGGTGTCCAGTTTCCAGACACGATAAGGATCTTTTTCCCCATGAAAAGCTTTCAAACCTACCGTAGTAATAAAAGTATAATGCGTAGAAAGAATTCATTGTATATATAAAAATGTAGCATGCATATTTTTCTGGCTCACCTATAAAATTGAGAATTTTTGCCTTTTTGTTAATAACCTGATTGATAGACTATTTTATTCTATAGAGAGCTAACCTCCCAGACTTCTTCAGCTTAATGTAATTTCTACTGTTTGCACTCACTACCCATTTTAATAACCCCCCTTTTAATGTTCTGTACTTTTTAGTTGACTAATGATTTGATATCACCAAGAATATCCTACATTGAGTCTTGGCATTAATGTAGTTTTTATCCTACTTAAGGAAATTCAAGTTAGCTCTGTGCCTCAAAAAGGAGAATGATTTCAGTAGTAGGGAAAATGTCTCCATGAACATTTTAGAAATCTCAGTAGTCATGTGAAAGTCTAAACAAGGGAAGCTTTTATTTATATACAATTTGAGGTGCAGCCAACTCTACTATTTCTTTTCTCACATCTTTCCCCTGCTCTTCCCTTTCCTAAAAGTTAGAACTTTGGATTTTCTCTGACTCTTCCAACAGAGCACAAGTTGAAGACTGCAAGGGGAGAATGATCAGGCCTGAAAGGAGGATGTGGTCAGTGGAATGCAGAGATCACTCTGCTTTAAAGAGTGCTCCTAAGTGTTAAGTCATTAGAATACCGATACACAATAATGTAGCAGTAACTATAGTGGAATATTTGGTAGTAGGGAAGAAGCCTGTGTTTCTCATTAAGAATTTCTAGGTGGCTAGGTGTTAGCTAATGGATTCATGGAGGAAACTGGTAAAAGAATAAGTCATGGTCCAGCTTAGGTGATGGCCCCAAACCAGGAAGAATGGCTACCATCACCCCCAAACTCTTTATTTCTTTAGGTCAGTGATGTTTCTGCAAAAATGGTTATTGGCTTTCACTTTTATTTCAGCGACTATTCTAATGGGCAAATTTGTCAGTGGTGAACTGTTGTAAGAAAACACATTAAAGATCATTCCCACAGTGGGATTCCGATTTTACTGCCACACCTGGGTAAAAAGGAACACCATCACAAGTTTCAACATATGCAACAGCCAACAGAGGAAAGGGATACTGATGTTTTATTTCTGGTGGGACAGCACAGAGGAACACCGCTTTGTTCCAGTTTTCCCTGTAGCCTATGTTCCTCTGGAGTGTCTGTGGTCAGGCCTGACCATCAAACACAGATATCGGCACTTATCCAGGGCGTTTGGAGAGGAACCCCTCCCTTCCCGATGTACATCAACTTCTCTTTCTCTGAGGAAACTTCCATTTCAGATCAACTTTATTTTTTCTGTAAGAAAAAGGCTGAGAGAAAAGGAATTTAATCATTTATGTAATATGTAATTACAAAATACATACAATTTAATATAAGTATGCACATGTATAACTTTATATAACTTTTATATATACATATAACTTTTATAGCAGCATACATATAACTTTTACAATAACTTTCACAGTTGACCTAGAAATTTAAGAATTTCATTAGCAATATCATTTTTCCAGATATACGGTAGCACTGGCTTCTTTCATTTGTGATGAAGCAATTACTAGTTAGCAAGAAATTTTATTATCATTTTAATAGTTTTATGAAGTTGGATTATAATCTAGGGAAAAGGTCATGTCTATTTTCTACAGTAAAGCTGTCATGTTTTTAAGTTATAGGTCTTGCCTTTTATGAATTATATTTAATTATATGATTGGAAAATTGCAAAATTCAGTGATTCCCTGTGGGTTTTCTGTTTCTTCAACAAATGAGTCAAAATACTATTGTTTGGCAGTCACTCAAAGTGCATTACTCTGTAGTGTGCTTCCTCATTATTCTTCTAAGACCTCGGAGTAAGTAAACTTCACCTATTTCCAAGGTTACAACAGTTTTGTAATTGCAAGCAAATAAAAAGCCAACTTCTGCGAGTCTTACTTCCAGCCAAGATGGAGGCATAGATGGAAATACTGTGCCTCCTCACACAACTAAGATTAAGAACAACAAAGATTTACAAACAATAACACAACCAGAGCACAGAAAATTGAACTACGGAAGTCCGACAACCATTGAACCAGACCGGGAAGAGGGGTGGAGTCGGCAGTCAGAGGAGAGGGAACATGGCAGGAAAAGGCAGAGGCTGGTAGACCCGGGAGCCCCGGGGAACGTAGGTGGTGTGGATCTTGCAGACCCCAGATGCGGGGAGGAGACAAGCAGAGCACGCAGGGTGGTTGGCCGACCACAGACACACATTCGCACACAGATAAAGTAGGCAAGAGCGGGCAGTGAGGCGGACCGCACAGCCCAGGGCCCCAGTGATGGGAAATAAAGCCTAAAAACACTGATTGAAAAGGTGCCAGGAGGGGCTCCTAGCCTCACAGGAGAGGTCATTGGGGAGACCTGCAGGGTCCTGGAGCGTGCATAGGCCTGCCCACTTGGGAACCAGTGCCGGGGGGCCCAGTTTGCTTGTGGGAGGCAGCAGAGGGGACACAAATCCAAGAGAGCACAGAACAGGCACTATTGTTCCCTCTCTGACTCTGCCCCCACATACAGCGTCACAACCCAGCCACTGGGTTGCCATGCCCTGGTGAAGAACTAAGGCTCCACCACCTATACATCACAGGTGCCACCTGACCAAAAATGACTCAAATAGAAGAATAGCTCAAAGCCCCAGAGCCAATACTTTTAATTAACCAAGAGATAGCCAACCTATCAGATGCACAGTTCAAAGCACTGGTGATCAGGATACTCACAGAACTGGTTGATTTTGGTCGCAAATTAGATGAACAAATGAAGGCGATGATAAGTGAAATGAAGAAAAATGCACAGGGAACCAATAGTGATGGGAAGAAAACTGGGACTCAAATCAATGGAGTGGACCAAAAGGAAGAAACAAACAACCAAACAGAAAAGAATGAAGAAACAAGAATTAAAAAAACTGAGGAGAGGCTTAGGAACCCCCAGGACATCTTTAAATGTTCCAACATCTGCATTATAGGAGTACCAGAAGGGGAAGAGGAAGAGCAACAAGTGGAAAACTTATTTGAATGAATAATAAAGGAGAACTTCCCCAATCTGGCAAAGGATATAGACTTCCAGGAAGTCCAGGAAGCTCAGAGAGTCCCAAAGAAGGTGGACCCCAGGAGGAACACACCAAGGCACATCATAATTACATTACCCAAGATTAAAATGAAAGAGAGAATTCTAGAAGCAGCAAGAGATAAGGGGACAGTTACCTACAAAGGAGTTCCCATTAGACTGTCAGCCGATTTCTCTAAAGAGACCTGACAGGCAAGAAGAGGCTGGAAAGAAATATTCCAAGTCATGAAAGGCAAGGACCTACATTCAAGATTGCTCTGTCCAGCAAAGCTTTTATTTAGAATGGAAGGTCAGACAAAGAGCTTCTCAGATAAGGTCAAGTTCAAGGAGTTCATCATCACCAAGCCCTTATTATATGAAATGTTAAAGGGACTTACCTAAGAAAAAGAAGATAAAAAATATGAACAGTGAAAGGACAGCAAACTCACAGTTATTAACAACTACTCCTAAAACAATGGCAGACTAAGCAGACACCTAAAACAGGAGGAGAGCCACAGAAATGGAGATCACATGGAAGGTTAGCAACAGGGGAGTGGGAGGAGGTGGAGAAGGTACAGAGAATAAATAGCATAGACGGTGGGGAGAAAATAGACAGGAGGAGGGCAAGAGTAGTGTGGGAAATGTAGAAGCTAAAGAACTTGTGACACATGGACATGAACTAAAGGAGGGGAGTGTGGGTGGGAGAGGGTGTGCAGGTTGGAGGGGAATGAAGGGGGGGAAATGGGACAACTATAATGGAATAATCAATAAAATATATTTTTTAAAAAGCCAACTTCTGAAATTAATTTTCCTATAACATGTCAAGTACCAAGCAGAAGAAAAAGAAACTTATTGCAAATACACAGTTATTCATAGTTATTATGAAGGGTACACAGTGGCTTTTTGTACATTTTACAATAAGAACTTCTGTTGTTTTTTACAAAGGTAATTACATGGTTCTGAAGCACCTTTACAAATTCACTGGCACTCAGAAAAGCTGAACTTTGGTACCTTGGCCTTAGCCTATTCTTTAATGGGTCCTATTTGAGTTGAGTAGTTTAGCTTTTTTTTCAAAATTTGTCCTTGATATGTGAGGAGGATAGACAGAGGATATATAGTTTCTGGAATAAAACTGCCTGCAAATAATCTGTTTAAAAGGGCAAACTGTTACTTTACGCCCAAAAACTTATGTTGGAAGTACCTTGAATGGTCAGTTCTTTGAACAATTAGAGCAATACATTTTGAAGGAATGTAATAGCCATTATTCCAGTTTCCCTTGAGCTATTAGCTTTGCTGTGATATGACATCACCACAACATTCAGTATTTACTGAACTCAAAGTGAAATAGATGCTAAACTGAACTGTGAGATACTTATCCCTTGGGAATTGGCTAGTTTTGAGACTACATTTCATTTCTTTATTGTTAAATCCAGACTTAAAGAGCTGGCGTATTCCAGGAGGGTGAGTAATGCTATTCCATAAATTCAAGCTAGTTAAGATTTATGATTTATAAATATACTTTTAAAACTTGTTCAAAGTCATATTGAAGTCCAATTCGGTTGCCTACAATATATACTATGGACAGGAATAGAATAAAAGATCAATCACAAAAGAATGCAGTAGTTTTGCTCCTTAAACATTTTTTTATTAATATATTGTTTGGGTAGTTGAGGATGATAGTAAAAAAGAGCCATGTCATATGTTATATGTACATTAAGCTTAGTTTTCTTTTAAGAAATGGGTTGGCAATATAGATTTGCGGCAGCTGGTAAAAAGGGGCACTGATTTAGGAAGAAAGAAGCAGGAAGTGAAGGCTGTATAACACACTCCCCTTTGCTGAGTTTCTAGCTGGCTCTTGTCATTCATCTTGGACTTAAATTCTATGACCAAAGAGTTTATTCCTCAAATAATAAGAATATTCTTAGGAATAGAAACAAAAAGTAAGTACACTCTCTATATATGACATAATGATATATAATCCTGTCTTAGCTTTATGTACTGTGGAATCTTCTATCTACTAGAGTCTTATTTTGAGCAATAAATATAACTCAAATGTAAATGTGATTCACATAGTAATTATCAATAAACACGGTCGGATATTCTGTAAGCATGAAGAGATAATATAGCTAAAGTTTCTTTGACAGGTATGGCTCAGTTGGTTGGACATCATCCCACAAACCAAAGGGCTGCAGGTTTGATTGCTGGTCAAGACACGTGCCTAGGCTGTGATCTCTGTCCCTGGCTGGGGCATGTATGAAAGGCAACGGATCAATGTTTTTCTCTTACATTGATGTTTCTCTCCTTCTCTTTCTCCATCCCTTCCCCTCTCTCTAAAATCAATAAGCATGTCCTTTAGTGAGGATTTAAAAGAAAAGGAAGACAGAAAAATATACTTAAAGTCATCTAATGTAATATGCTTCATAAAATGATGACTCAGCTCCAAACCTTTTATCATTTTGGCAAATGCATAGAATTCAGTGAATGTGATCTAAAATTGTCATTTTTCTCTCACTTCTATTTCTGTGGTTCTGATACCAGCCAAAGTGAAGGACTAATCTATATACACACACACACACATGCGCGCACACACACATGAGTATTAAGGGTCTTTGATTCTTTCTTGGAATGTTTTGCAGCCACTTTGTAGAAATAAATAAGGTCTGGTTCTGAATGTTTAAAACTTTGGTGGTGATGTTGGCCTTTTAACTTGTGAGGAAAACCTGTCGAAGTCTCCACTGCCTGCATTTTGGGGATACAGGGGGAAGGAGGAGAGTCCCAGAGTGGAGGGTGAGGTTGGGACTGAGGTTGCCATTGACATGGGGAATTTCTTGGCCGAGAGAGGCTTCCTGACATAGGTAATGGAGAGGACTCTTGGAATGGGGCTAAAATACTTCTGAGTCACTTAAGTGTTGGGCTTGATTAAAATTCTAATTTTCATTGACTCTGTGGCTGATCTCTTGATCTTTTTTCACTCCTGGTTCTGCTAATGTGTTTTTTCCCCCTCCTCTGGGGATGGTGAGTGGTCTATAAATATCTTATGTAGAGCTTCCTCTAATCTCTGCCCTTTGTTCTCTGGCTTTAGTGAGCTAGGAGAACATTTAGCTTTTCTAGGGAAACATTTTTCAATCATTAAACCTTTGGGTGAAGAATGTAGAAAAAGAATTTTTTAAACGCCTCTGTTTATCTTTTCAATATCTTTCAGAATGTTCGAAGTAATATAAAAAAGTGTTTTTCTTTGGGTCATGATAAGTAGCGAAATGATAATGCTTTTTTTCTTTTTTACCAGTATAAGAAGAGTCTATATGTATAGTATGTGGGACATAAAAACTGTCAACTGTGTTTTGCTCTCATTTCCATTAAACATTTTTATTGATATATAGATTGATAAGCTATGAAAGTGTCTAGGAGTCTTAGAAAAAGCTATGAAGAGGGTTGTTTGCTCCCTCGCTAAGATTAATACCTCTGTTTAATCAGGAGAGATGTTGTTCATTGAGCTTGCAAGTTTTTGAACACACGTGGAGCCAGATTTTAAGGAGGGAACATGGGTCAGCTGAGAAATATGTAGTATATTAAAGTAAGACATAGCAACACATGCTCACGTACTGTAGGCATTAAAAGGGAATTTTATATTGACCTGACCATTTCACACATTATGTTTTTCAAATATTTAAGATAAGTATTGCCCTGACTGGTGCGGTTCAGTGGGTTGAGCAACATCCTATAAAGCAAGGGGTCACTGGTTGGATTCCTGGTCAGGGTTCATGCCTGGGTTGCGGGCCAGGTTCTTGGTTGGGCGTGGGTGAGATGTGCCAATCAATATTTCTCTCTCAAATCAATGTTTCCCTTCCTCTCTTTCTCCCTCCCTTCCCCATCTCTATAAATAAATAAAAAAATCTTTGAAAAGATAAATATTGGTTCATGGCTGATATTTCACCTTATGTAAACTTGCCTTGTGAAGTCATAACGGAATTCTCACAGTAGGGGCTATTTTTTACACATTGTAGGCTCTACCTAAGTGGAGAATTTCATAAGGCATATTTTTCTCTACCTTATTTTAAAAATTTAGTTATTCTCAAGGATTCCATGGTTACTGCTAGATATAAAACCAGGAAGTCTTTGGTTCCTTTTGATTTTCTTGCTAAGAGTAGGGAAGGGTGTAGACTCTGTTTGGTATATTCATAAAAGTAAAACAGTTAATGATATAGTACGCTTTTAAGACTCCAGGAAAGGCTACATGTTGGTAGTGCCAGTAGGGGTGGAAATGGAGGGGCTGGTGTTGCTCTTTCCAAAGTAGCCAGAACACTTTTAATTGCGACTCGCTAATCTCATGTTCCTAGGTGGATTAAGTTCGAAGAAAAAGTGGAACAGGGCGGTGAGAGGTGGAGCAAGCCCCATGTGGCCACACTATCCCTTCACAGCTTATTTGAACTGAGGACGTGTATGGAGAAAGGATCCATCATGCTTGACAGGGAGGCTTCTTCTCTCCCACAGTTGGTGGGTAAGTATGTTGTTTTAAGTACCTATCACTTTTTCAGCTTTTCCTACCTATTTGTGAGTCTCCATCAATACAGATGACTTTAGTGTAAGCAGAGTTGAATATTCTGGAACATGTATTTTCTGTTTTTTATGGGATAAAACTAGTAAGGTTTATTGTAGAAAATTTGGAAAATACAGACAAATGTTAAGAAGAAAATTTAAAAAGCCAATCATTGCACCTATATCTGGTCATAGTCATTGTTAACATTTTGGCATATTTTCTTCCAGTTTTGTTTCTCTGTCTTCTTTCATACGCTTTTCATTTTTTATGTTATCTTACAAAATAAATATTGGCACTATATTGTATATATACAGGTTTGCATTTATTTCTTTCACTTATTAGCATAGGATTAATATTTTGAATGGAGCCTCCACCTAATCCTTGGTTGTGTTGGACTGGGTTTCTGGACACTAGATTGCTACAACTCTTTGACAATAGATAGAACCGAGCTTCTCTGGGCCTCAGTTTTGTCATCTGTAAAACAGGGTTTAAATCCTCTGTAGGAAGGAAAATAGTCTAGTTCCTGGGTGGGGGCTGATTTGTAGATGGAAGTCAAGCTCCTCAAACTGCATGTAGAGAAAAGTTGTGTAAGGCAAGAAGCCAGCAGAACCTTACGGGTTCGTGACTGAGTCAGGTCACGCCAGCTCCCAGTAGCGTTTGCACAACCCCCTGTGACTCAGTGAACCTGCTGGTGCAGGGCAGCTTTGGCCTCTTTTGCAATTAGTGTTGTGTAGTGAACGTTAACTCATCATGTTGAACACGTTGGGCACATATCACTACATCCCAAATAGTAGTAATTGTTTTTATTTTCTAGCAAGTGCTTGGCCTAAGTGGCCTTATTACCCTTCACACCTAGGTGTAGCAAAAATAGCATGGATGTGTTACTCATTGAGCACATTCTCAAAAACAGGTGCAGGGGCTTTGCCTATTGTTCCTAGGAAAACTTCATAATTAGGTGATCACTGGGCTTGTTTGGATGACTGCGCTTTCCCACACGGTCTGTAAGGTGCCCACCTTGGGGTTATGGGGACGAGGATGTGGATTATGGCTCTGCAGAAAGTGACCAGTGTAAAATTTCTGTGTAATTTCAGCCTTGCTGCAAAATGTCCTTGACTGTCTTTAGACAAAAGGCTTGTCTGTGGCATCTGTGTCTTTATAATAGACAATGGGAAGGCTGTAGCATTTATACTGAAAGAAAAGATTAGTTGTCAAATGAGGCATATATCTAGCTGATGTATATGTATGTATTCCATTCTTCAGAGAGCTTGTTAGTTAGATTTGCAAGGAAGATCCACACTTTTCACGCATCCGAGGTATTTAAGGTGCAAAAAGGAGAATGGAGAAAGACTAATGTGAAGGTGCTGGGCGGACAGAATTAATTAGTTCACGCACTTGTTCGGCAGTGGTATGTAAGCTTCTACAATGTGCCATTTACGGTTTCAGGCCCTGGAATTAGGTTTGCAAATCTGCTACTTTGTAAATGAGATAAGTCACAAATCCATGTCTCCACGGGCAGGTAGGAGATAATGTAGGAAGTACTGCTCTATGTGGAATTTTTCATGTTTGACAAGGCAGGTGAGGCTGAAATGGACGTTTGATTTATGAGGAGAGATCTTGGATTGTTGTACCAAGGGAAGGCGGAGCCGTCTACCAAGACAGAAGCAAAGAGAAGGAATGGTTTCTTGGGCAATTGGCTCCACTGACCTTTTTTAAAAAACAAAATTGAAACTTTATTTTTATGTGAAAATTTATTATGTTATTCGGAGTTATTTTTCTTAATATTTTTTATCACCAAAACTCTTGAGGCTTTCAAATTCAGTAGGTGAATAATGACTGTGTTACTTTAGCCAAACAATTCTTTGAACTGGAGACATTAAGGCTAAGGAGTCTTCCTTCTTCTTCCCTGTTGCATCTTCTTGTGCTACTCAGCAACAAGAGTGTAAAATCGGGAACATTAAGAGTCTAAGTTGAATAAAGGCATTCATTTCATGGTAAATCTGTTCTCCACATACAATGAATGCTAAGTCAGCTTTTCTCATAAGACATCTTATGAATGAACTAGAAGATAACATAAGCTATCTCAGTGATACGAATACAAGTCATACTTCAGTAGAAACAGAAACGTGGAGAACAAAAACATGTCTCCTAACAGAATAATTTGTATGTTGATGGTATAAAGTTTTATAATTGTATACTAATTAAAAAATAAAAAACATAGGCCAAGCACCTTACAGAACTGAAAGCATCCTAAATAACAGGTTGCCGATATTGTTTCATGAGTGTCCTCCCTAAATAGCCGATCACACTAGAACGCATGCACTCTTAAACATACAGGTGTCAATCCCTGTCCATGGCTTCTTTCACTCATTATTAAAGGCTGCACAAGAGATTATTTCCTTAAAAAGTATCATGATTAGCAAAGGTTAATCTAGTTTTTGAGTGAGAATTTCTGTATCCTTAGATTTTAAGAACTCATCTGGAGTAAAAATGTCTGAAATCAGGCAAGTTGAAAAAGTGCATCAGATTTGCATATGTGCAGGGCAAGGCAGACATCACGCTGTGACCTGGTGATGTACAGGCATTCCAAGGGGAGAGGAGCCCTTGTGGTTTAAAGGTCGCCAGTAAGGTTCCTATATTAGAAAGAAAAAGTCTTACTGTAGTCTTTTGTTACCACCTGAAACTTTATTGTTTGGAGATTCATTTCACTGAGCCAAGTCCTCTATTAAAATACACTACCATCTGACAGAGGTCACATATTAACTCCAGGAGACGAAGGGCAAAGTTGTAGAAAGGGTGGTGAATTTAAAGTTGAAGGGGGTTTAGTGAAAGTGTGCCCCACTAGAATCTGTGATAATGGGATGGATGAGGCAAGTTACTTAACTCTTTAGTGGTCTCAGTTTACTCCTTTGTGAAACAGGATGGAGGTGAACCTATCAGGGTGGTTGTGAGAATTAAGGGAGGACATTCAGTGTGATTATTATGTACTTACACAACTATCTCAGTATCTCAGTATGCATGCGTTTATCCAGCCCTTTCTGCGTGTCAGCTAGCAGAGGGCAGAGTGAGAGAGATGCTCAAGGACTTCGTGCACAAGAGAGGAGATTCTGAAAGATGCAGTGGATGCAACGGGAAATAACAGCTTCTTTGCTGTACCTGGAGTTGGTCAGTGAGGGTGACGAAAGTTAAAGTTGAATTATATACTTGGACTTTCATGTAAAACTGCCATTGGGATCTTCATCACTAGAGAGAACCTTTTAAGGAGCTTCTGGTCTTCAGCAGCTAACTGTCCTTTTACATGAGTAGAAGACAGAGTCCCGCATTACATTGGAGACTTGTCAGCCAATGGCCAGAGAGGTTCTGGTATTTACTAAATTTAAGGAAGATTCTTCAAATGCTCTGTGTTCTCACTTTAGTTTTCCATTACTTTTTATCAGCTGTGATCTGAACTTTTTCTCTAGCCTCCATGCATTTACTTAAAAAAAAAGTCATTACATTTTAAAATTAGACACTACTAGGTTACTGTGAAGTACCGTCAGTTAGTAATATGTTTACTCTTCAGTCCCTGGGCCAAGCAGGCAGAGAGCCAGTGGTGTCATTCTGGAGCTGATAATACAGAAAAAAAATTCCGAAGCAACTAGTAAGTCAGTAAAACAATTCATAAGCAAAAGAAAGGAAAAAAAGAAAGGACCAGATTTGCAGGTGTGCAAGGAGAAGAACATGTTTGAGAGAGTGTAACTGTCTGAAAAGAAATACTTTTTTAAAGTATATTTTATTGATTATGCTATTAGAGTAGTCCCATTTTTTCCCTCCCATTTCTCCCCCTCCACCCTCCACTTCCCCACCCTCCAGCATCCCCCCGACCTTAGTTCATGTCCATGGCTCATACATATAAATTTTGGGCTTCTCCATTTCCTATACTATTCTTAACATCCCCCTGTCTATTTTTTTTCACATTTTTAAATTGTCGTTCAAGTACAGTTGTCGCCATTTCCCCACCACTGCCCCGCTCCATCCCAGCCCTCCCCGCTTCCCACCCTTGATCCTACCCGCCTTTGGTTTTGTCCATGTGTCTGAAAAGAAATACTTAAAAATCCCCTGAAACAACATAAATCTTGCAGAGGGTTAAAAAACAGAAAGGAAAAAAAAGCCCTTATTTTATTTTAAATGGCGAAAGATGGCATACTAACTTAGAGAGTTATTGTCATTATGTGGTTATCAAAAAATTATTATTTTTTTAGCAGAAGATTAAGTGGAGTTGTTTTGTCCTGAATCTAGTTTAGAATTATGTGCAGCTAAGTCTTTTTTTTTTTTTTAAATATTGGTTTTTAGAAAGAGAGGAAGGGAGAGAGAGAAACATCAGTTTATTGTTCCACTTATTCATGCATTCATTTGTTGATTTCTTGTATATGCCTGACTGGGAATCAAACCTGCCATCTTGGCATACTGGGATGATGCTCTAACCAACTGAGCTACCTGGCCAGGGCCTGCAGCTAAGTCTTAAAAGATGCATCTCCCTTCCACTCCATTTATCTCAACAAATTTATGTCAACAAATGAGAAGAAAAAAATAATAGCAAGTGTGATTTTATCAAACAAACAATAGCAGCTTTTTATCCCTTTTTGCAATCTACCTGCTATTTCGTAGTGGCATCTTAGTGGCATCTAATGGAGATCTTGGATGCATCTCCCCTTCCTGCAGGTTCGAAGGTACCTGGTCATGAGCAGTGGGAGACTGTTTAAGCAGACTTTACTTCTCACACTTGTATTTAAAAATTTAGCCTCAATTCCCAGTCAGGGTTGTGGGCCAGGTCCTCATTTGGCGGTGTGCAAGAGGCAACTGATCGATGTGTCTCTCGCACATTGAAGTTTCTCTCCCTCTTTCTCCTTCCCTTCTTCTCTCTTAAAAAATAAACAAATAAAATCTTTTAAAAAAAGAATTAAAAAAATTAAAATTCAGCCTAATTCTGATTCTCCTTAGAACCTCTTCTTGCTTTCTTCATGAAGAAACCCTTCTTAATACTTATAGAAAAATGTATCTTTCATGCATAAAACATTATTTTCACTGATTGTTTTAGTAGCTTATTATTACTACTATTATAATTCTACATTTAAAGAATATCATTCACATCTGAAACTATGTACATGGGAATTTCCTCCCTCTGTTAAGTTAAAAAAATTGTAAGTCATTTCAGGTATTTTTTATTGTGATGGAAAATATAGCTCTGTTTTTGGAGTTCTCATTTTTAAATTTAAAGGTGTTCCTGGGCTGTCGCTGTTGGCAGATGTGTTAGTCAAGTTGTTTTTTGCTTTTTATACCTTTTTTATTTTCAAAATGGTAATATATTTATGTTTTATCAAAAATCTATGTTCATTTTTATATAATCCAGAAAAATATAACACATAAAAATCAAAATACCACAAATCTGATCTTTCAGAGCTATCCTCTGAGCAGTTTTTCTATACATTTATTTACACATATGAAACTTATTTTATAGAATGTGGTCATACTATAACACTTTAATCTAGTTATTTAAACTTAAAAACATAATACAAATGATCTTCCATGTCATTAAATATAAATGTAAACATTTTAATGGCTGAAAAATATTTTAAAAATCTATTATTGGGCATTGAAATTGCTTTCAAGCTTTTTTTATGATTACCCAAATTTTATTGTATTTTTTAAACTATATTTTATTGGTTATGCCATTACAGTTGTCCCATTTTTTTCTCCCCTTTATTGCCCTCTGCTCTGCACCCCCTCTTCCACCAGCATTTCCCCACTAAGTTTATGTCCATGGGTCGTACATATAAGTTCTTTGACTTCTCCATTTCCTATACTATCCTTAACCTCCCCCTGTCTATTTTCTACCTACCATTTATGCTTCTTATTCCCTGTACATTTTCCACCATCCTCCTTCCTCGCCCTCCCCACTGGTAACCTTTTGTCAGACAATCAACTGATTTCTCAAAAGAAATCTTACCAGGTGAGAAGGGGCTGGCAAGAAGTATTCAAAGTCATGAAAGGCAAGGACCTACATCTAAGATTGCTCTATCCAGCAAAGCTTTCATTTAGAATGGAAGGGCACAATTTACAATAGCCAAGTGTTGGAAGCAACCTAGATGCCCATCAGTAAATGAATGGATCAAAAAACTGTGGTACATTTACACAATGGAATTCTATGCAGCAGAAAGAAAGAAGGAGCTTCTACCCTTTGCAACAACATGGATGGAACTGGAAAGCATTATGCTGAGTGAAATAAGCCAGGTGGTGAAAGACAAATACCATATGATCTCACCTTTAACAGGAACCTAAGCAACTAAACAAACAAGCAAGCAAAATATAACCAAAGACATTGAAACAGAAAACAGGCTGACAGTAACCAGAGGGAGAGGGAATCTCAGGGGAAAAAGGGAGGGGATTATAGGAACAAGTATAAAGGACACATGGACAAAAACTAAGGGGGGTGGATATGGGAGGGAGGTGGGCAGCACTGCGGGGGTGGTGGACTGGGGTGGGAGTAAAAGACAGAGAACTGTACTTGAACAATAATTAAAATAAAATTTAAAAAAAAAGAATGGAAGGACAGATAAAGTACTTCTCAGATAAGGTCAAGTTAAAGGAGTTCCTCATCACCAAGCTCTTATTATATGAAATGTTAAAGGGACTTATCTAAGAAAAAGAAGATCAAAACTATGAACAGTAAAATGACAACAAATTCACAACTATGAACAACTGAACCAAAAACAAAAACAAACTAAGCAAACAACTAGAACAGGGACAGACTCACAGAAATGGAGATCACATAAAGCCTTCAAGTTTTTATTGCAAAGAAAAGAAGTGAACGTTTTTATCATGCGTTTGTGAAGTTAATTATTTCCTTGATATAGATTTCTAATAGTGAAATATTCAAAGGGTTTGAACATATGAAAGGGTTTTGTTATGTGGTTGCCGCTTGGCCTTCAAGAAGGGCTGTACTTGTCACCACAGTCATCATCAGTGTGTGGAGCCGTCTACAGTGCACATCCTTCATGTCACTGGGGATCAGCCTTTAAATTGCCACTTTGATGGATTAACAGATATCTCAGGATTGGCTACATTTCTGTTGTTTTGCAGAAACTCTGCATATATCTTTTTTTTTTTTTGTCTAGAGCTTCCTTTTCAAATAAAGAAAATTACTGTGTGATATGGAAAAAAGATCTAAACTATGAATCAGAAAACCTGGTTTTATTTGGGGGGCTTGCCTCTAATTAGGCTGTGTCTGTGAGCAAGTCTTTCTTGCCCTGTGTGTAACAAGGGCTTGAACTTCACACTCCTTGAGGTTCCCTTCAGCAAAGCTGTCGTCTAAGGTTGGCATATTCTTTCCCAATTGGTGATGTCTGTGGGATTTTGAACACAGAAGGCCTAACTTCAGTGTGGTTGTGAAATGTGACTGCCCCCTCTTTCCTTGAAAGGTTTTGTAGTTTATGCTTTAAAAGAGCCCTGCAATGTGGGCCATTTTTAGAGAAACTTAATGAAGGGCATAAGCCACACAGATCTTTTAACCTGTTCTAACTGGTGATTTCCAGGCATTAGTAACAGAGGGCTGCCTGTGGCACATGTAGGATTAGTTTGAAATTACAGGGAGGGCAAGAATAGAGGGAGGCCCCACCAGGAAGGATAGATAAGAAACTCTTTAATCCACAACCCTGGAATTAGAGTAGGAGTTTGATAACACTTGCAGTAGATATGCGGGGGCTGTTTGTTTATTTTTATGGTTCTTCTGTAAAATGGACTTCCTACATTGAACAAGGTTTAAAAGGGAAAGTAGAGAGGTTGTGTTTAGTAGCACTTAATTATTTTGCTGTGGAGCAGACCTTTAATTGTAATTATAGAATCAGCTCCGAGAGTTTTACTGAGAAAGGTCTGCATAGTTAAAAATACTGAGAGCTAAAGGCCATTGTCAAACCGAACCATTCCTCTGGGAAAAGCCTCCTGCCTTGCGCAGGCTCCTCACCACGCGGTCCAGAGTTATGTGGCATTTATGGCACCTGCGTGGGCACGTGACGGCATGCCCTGGATTCAGCCCCCGCTTGGCCCCCAAACCATTGATCGTATGCTGTGTAAATCATTAGTTTCCAGCCAAAGGCTACAAGGCCAGTTCTGTGGCTGACCTGTGAAAAAGAGCATTTCTTATTTTTTAATTTTTTTCACTTACAGTTTATATTCAGTATTAATTTGTATGAGTTTCAAGTGTACAGCAGAGTTGTTAGACAATCATATGCTTTAAAAAGTGTTTCCATACCCCCCTGGCACCACAGATCATTATTGCAACATTGTCGACTGTGTTCCTATGCTGAATGTCACATCTTCATGCCCGTCTTATTTTTGGTTAGAGGGAAACCTGTCCGTCGGCAGAGCCACCCATGGGGCAGTGTCTATGAAACACAGTCATCTAGTTTAAAACCATTCTTGAAAGAGCTCATGGAAAATTTAATTTTTTGTAGTAAGACTAAGATATTCAAATTTCATAGAAAATTCTAGTCAGGTTATACTTTTAAGTGACTAAGGGAATATATTAGAAAGGCTTCAGTTGGGTCTAAGTAAGCATCCCTTCTTACGTAAGACTAAGGCATAATTTTATAGTATAATTGCATTATTGGATTAATTGGTGTTCAAGTAACCTGATATGGGGAAATGTATTGTTCTCCTTTACTTGATCTTATTATAAAGAAAATAAAACATGACAGAAGAATTTAGAGAACTATATTTAAAAAATCAATGATGTTGCTACTTTAAATTTTGCATGTGCTCTTCAAGTTTTTTTCATATCATTTATATTTCTGGCATACTTGCTGTGAGAGAGTATATGAAATTTTCTTTTTAAAAAAAAAAAGACTTTATTTATTTATTTTAGACAGGAGAAGGGAGGGAGAAAGAGAGGGAGAGAAACATCAATGCGTGGTTGCCTCTCGAGCACTGCTCCCAACTGGGGACCTGGCCTGTAACCCAGGCGTGTGCCCTGGCTGGGAATGGAACTGGTGACCCTTTGGTTTTCAGGGTGACACTCAATCCACTGAGCCACACCAGCCAGGGCCACTACATGAAATTTTCTAATCTTATCTTTTTTCTTAACTGAAAAATGTAAATTACTGATATGTTGTGTTACTCATAGAAGAGCTGATTAATGTGAATTCACTATTAACTGGGATTTAAAAAATGACCAAGACCATTTTTCCTCTCCAGAAATGTAATTAATACGGGAATATTTATAACTCTGTCATTAACGTCAATATCCTTTGTAACCTGTATCTTTACCCTTCACATAAAGTGGGAAGTTCGAAATTTTGAAAACAGTATATTGATGTTAAAATTTGAGGGTGCCATCTATAAACTTAGATGTTTTACAAAGTAAAAAATTAACTTTGTGGTCTTGAGACTGAGTTTTGTTTTTGTTTGTTTTTGTATCAGAGATGATTGTTGACCATCAGATTGAAACAGGCCTTTTGAAACCCGACCTTAAGGATAAGGTGACCTACACTCTGCTCCGGAAGCACCGGCATCAAACCAAGAAATCCAATCTTCGATCCCTGGCTGACATCGGGAAGACAGTCTCCAGTGCAAGTAGGATGTTTACCAACCCTGATAATGGTAATGCAGGGGCCGACTGGCTGCTGCTCTCTTTACCAGTCCCACTCACCTTTACTCCATCTCTTGTCATCTGTGTTTAAAACCCCCTCTCCATATTTTTTTCTCAAGTTCACGTGCCATAGCCATTTCATAATGACACTTTCTATCCCATTGGGCAGGTTTGCAGTCCTGTTGGAAAGATTTCAGCGGTTATAGTAGGCTGCAAATGCCAAGATGCCTTGCTTGCTCCAGATACATCTGTTCTGATGGACTGAGATGGTTTGGCAATAATTCTGTGGTATGACAGCTGAATGTTTGAGGTGAATCAGCAGAGTTTTAGATTACTGAGTACATCAAGGAATATGCCTTTGACATGGTAGTTTGTCAGAATCAGGAGGACAGACTAAGATAGGAGTGTTCTGAAATCTCATATCATGAAATATTTGCTTGGTATGTGAGTTGGTGTCCAGCCTATAAATGATCATTCATCAAAATAAAGCTCACTATTATTTTTCTACTTAAAACAACCATCTGTTCTTTTGTTAGATGTTAATGATTAGATGTGAGAGTAATGATTCAAGGTGGGATATTAACCACATTATGTAGCAATAGGAAAGACACTGTCTTATTTATATTCTATTGCATTTACCAGAGTTTTCTGTGAAGTGTCTCTCTTCTGTGTCATTGTCTTTGTTTCAAATAAATTTCATGATTGGATACAATCTGAGAGCAGAGAAAGTAATTTCCATGGAGTATTGAAAAATGGAGGCATGGAATAAGGGTTGCTAAGCATTTAGCTGGTAGAAGTAGGTCTCTCCCATCTCACCCCCCAGCCTTTTTTTAGTATTAAGAGAAATGTGTAGAGAAGGGAGCTTCTAATTCTTTGCCCTCAGCTGCATTTCAGAATTACATAAAACATGCTGTTATGGAAAAGGATGCTAACTGAGTGGTATAAACCGAATTTTAACTCAGCCAGTCCATTTTTGGAAATTGGTTTTTTGACTAAATATTAAAAGAAATGATAATCTTAGAAGAAAGCTTGCAATTAGCACACTTTCACTGGCATATTTTTGAACCTTTCCATCATCGTTGTTCCTTAATGAGTGTTTAGTTCCTAAATAGAACCACATGAAAAGTTCAGTTTTATTGAGTGACATATACTTTTTAAAAGGTTTAAAACCAGTTATAAATAAATAATTAAATTAAAATCTCTTTATAAAAAATATTCACTAAAGAAAGAATCTAATCTAGAACATTCCTACTACAATTTGATGGCTTTGCCATTACCTGGAATACTATTGCTGCCTAGATACATTTTGATTTTTTGCGGGTTTTTAAATTGTATTTTTAAAGAGAGGCATTGTTTAATGGTTGGAAGTGTTATGGGATGAAAAAATCATTATGACTGATGTCACAAATATTTCACTTTAAAATCACCCCATGTGTTTAAAATCATGGCAGTTAATGTAAAATTCTGTCTTTTAGATCGTATTTATTATTCTGTCATATAAAATGAAAGTCCATGTTTGGAGATTTGTTTTTTTTTTCCATGAAGTTGGTGGTAGCATAAAGAATCAAGGAAGTGCATTTTTTTCAAATGTCGGCATATATGCAAAGCTAAGAGGAGCAGATAGACAGAGTGAGGGACCTTCCCCCAGTGCGGTGTGAGCGTCACGCCACGGGTGTGCAGGCGGAGGAGGAATTAGGAACAGGCGTGTGTGTGTCTTAGCGGCCACCGTCTTGTGCTTTAGGAGAAAGTATTTGGATGTGAAATACAACAAACCAATTGATACATCTCATCACTTTTATCCTATCAGTAGATCTTTGCACTTCAGAAGAAAATTGGAATTGCTTTTCTCATTCACCTTTTCTCTTGTGAAATGTTATATACTCTGGGCAAAAAGCAACTAGGAAGGGTGGGCAGTTCTTTTCCTTTCTGACTCTTCAGCTTACATACTGAAGCATGGAATTTGACTAGGGCTTTTTAAACATGTTATTATTGACCTTTGTGTTACTCACCTTGTTTGAAACATCCAGAGGCAAGATTTGGCTTGGAGAGATGCTATAGCCATGGATTTCACATGCCTCCAAAGTGTACACTCTTAGAAATTATCAGATGGTGAATTTTAGGTTTTCTAGAGGCACTTAACTTATAAGTTTATACAGTTACCTTTGCATGTTACATTTAACTACTTAATATTTTTAATATTATGAAATGTTCCTAGGATAAATTTCTAAAATAAAGAATTATGGAACTCTTGCTACTATTTTAATAAACCAGAATCTTATATTTATTGTAGCCAGAACAAGATTCTGATGTCTGTATGTAAAACCTAGAGAAACTTGTTATAGTCTAGAAAATAGACTCCGTGACACTGTCAGCTTTGGTTATGAGACCAACAATGTAATTAATAGCTGACATTCATGAAGGTAGTTAAGAATTGAAAATTTTTTTATTTCACAGCAGTGTGCTGGAGCCAACTCCTGTCTACTCATGAGTCACTTGTTATCAGGAATTTTATGAGCTAATTGTAAACATAGCTATTATTAAAAATTAAATTATATAAACAAGCTTAAATATTTTTAATTACATTAAAAATAAAGGTAATAAAACTCAAAGTTCATCACTTCCTACTTATTTTACTATTTCTATGCTCTTGAGGTTATTTACATCTATTGTGCCTGTATGGTACCAATACTACAAAATGATATCCTACTGTGTGCCTTTTCCCAACTCAGCATATAGGGACTTCATACTTGTACTTTGAAATCACTCATGATGGCAGTATTTACACCATACGAATCAGCAAAGGCTACGACTCAGGGCTTGATTTATTGGTAATTGTCTCTAGACTTAAAAAAATGATAAAGAAAATGTTAATAATACAGATTCAACTTAAAAGTATGTAATGTCTGTAGTTGTTGTCTTAGCTTGGCAACTGTTACAAATTTCTGTAGCTTAAACAACTACATTTACTTACCATAGTTCTGGAGGCTGGGAAGACCAAGATCAAGGTACTAGAGATCTGGCCCTCTTCTGGGCTTGTAGATGGATGGTGGTTACCTTCTCACCGTATTTGCACATGGTGGAGAGAGATGATCTTTTTCTTGTCTTTTCTTATAAGGGCACTAATCCCACTCAAGATGGCTCTGCCCCATGGCCTAATTACCAGGCCTCACCTTCCAATATCATGATATTGGGGCTTAGGATTTCTTTCTTTCTTATTTATTTATTTATATTGTATTTTTTCCCATTTCTAGAATTTCAACATATGAATTCTGGGACAATGCAAACATTCAGTCCATCACAGCTGTTAAAATGTGAATATCACAAAGAATTGAGTAATTATTCCTCTAGTATTCAAAAACTATTATTACCTAGTTTAGTAAAGGAACTACTGATGTTACTGGCAGATAAGTGAAGTTGGACATATGTCTCCATAGTTTTGCCTCTGTCTTGTTAGCATACATGATAATAGAGGTCCAGCATGGATGTTGGAACTACTCTTGTTTGCCAGTTGCCACAGTAAGTTGGTCACTGAAGAGTTTGGTAAAAATCAATGAAAGCATTCTGTGAGAATCAACTGGTTATTGGCAGGCCATTTACAAGATTACTGTGTATTTTATTATTCATGTGGGTACTGCACATCTTTCACGTCAGTAAAATTCGCTACAGGCACGCGCACACTTACATGTGCATGAGAGTCTTCCCCCCGGAGGAGGGCGGGGTCTCCAGCAGCCACTGTCACTGTCACTGCCAGTCCAGTCACTGTCCAGCCACAGCTGAAGGTCAGCTCTCATGGCGAGGGTCCTGATGTGGCTCACAGTTCAAGACAATTTCATGTTTATAAAAAGAAATGATAAATATTTTTATTTGTTAGGAATTAGGGAAGAATCAGGCTAGCTTCCGAGATATTGGTTTTTGTGAAATGGCTACTTGTTTGAGACATCTGTGAATTTTGATGGATGTGTCTTACCAGATATGAAGTTTTATACGAGTGCTCTAGTTTATCAATCTGTTAACTGAAGCATTTGTATAGGGTTTGTGTCCCGTGAAGAAATTAATGAATGAGGTTATCATTTCCTCTGGTGCTGGATTTCCCTTTACCTACTCTGTTTATCAGTATTGTTTCAAGTTGAACCATATGAAATTGCCATTTTTGTAGTAAGATGAAAGTGACTATTAGTAATTTCATATGCTTTTGCCTAATAATTTGGCCCGAGAACTTAGGTCCTGTAGTATTGTGGTTTACTATGAAAAAATAACATTCAAGCCTAGAAACATTCCTTAGTAGTATTTAAAAATCAAGGAACATGTACTTAGTTTGCTTTTTATTAGAAAGTGAAAGTGTATATGTAGTTAATATTTATTTAATAAATATTTAGTAAGATGTTACAAGATTCCCTGATAATTCTATTTTAAAAAGCCATGGTTTACAGGATGGTCTTATTTTTAAAAATATCACTTACCATTTACATGGGCACTTTTGATAGTTTAGAAAAGATAAACCAGACCTGACTTGAGGTCCATCATCAATTGGGAACCTGAATTTCAGTAATCAGCTTTACTACCTTTGAGGAAATTTGGGCAAAACTGTCATCAGTTTGTCCTAAATGATCATAAAAAGGAATCCCTGTTTTTTTTTTTTTTTTTTTTGTAGTTTGAGAGTACAGATATTCTTTAGGGAAAGTAACTTTGGTTATCCAATCTGACCTACACCTTGAATTTCAGTTTTCCCTAATACAATTTCATGACCCCATTTTTCATTAGTTTTTTAAATAAAAAAATTAGCAGTGTAATTTAGTGCTCAGTTTCAATATCTATAAAACAGAGATGATACAAATTAAATGAGATAATACATGTAAAATATTTAGAATGATAATTGGTACATAGTAATCACTCAACCAATTATAATAACTTATATATAATAGGTTTAAACACAATTAAGGAAGAAAATCTTATATTAAGTAAGAGTGGTTTTTGGAAATATATTTGCTCTGTAGCTACTATTTAGGAAGAAACTTATGGATATAGTGCTGGTTAATTTCCTCTGCCTTTGGTAAGTGATATGGGTATCATATAGTCAGCAGTGGAAGAGGGGGGAGCCCTTTTTCATCCCAGTCCTCTTACAGACTATCTGCCCTTGTCTTTGGTTTCACATTTTGCTAAATGGCTATAAGGAAATAGTAAACCATGCGAGAATCCATGACTTAGATGAGGAGTTAGGAAAGGTTGCAGCTCCAGGCTAGGGCAGCCGGCTGCTAGGCTTCATGCTGCTTCCTCTGGGCTTTCTCCTGCTGCAATAGGACATTTGCATACCATTTACTGGGATATAGAATACTCCCGATTGAACTTCTGGGTTTTATCTTCAATTCACCACTGGTTTTTTTTCCCTGTCCAGTTTGAGAAATGTGATCCACTTGCTCCCACCACTTGTTGCCACCCCTCACCTTCTCTCTGGATCGCCCCTTTTCCACGTTATTGACCAGGCAAACGGCTGCTTCCTAGTTTTCTGCCACATTGCTATTTCTGACATAAGCACACAACACTTTCAGATATTTTAAGAAGTCTATTGCTGTTACCTATAGTGACATAGATAGCGTTGACAACATAGAACAAACAATGGAAAGAAGTCAATTCTTTTTGTTAGTAGTAATTCTAGGCCTCATTGAAATGTCCATGGGATTAGCGAGGCTCTTGTTGCTTTGGATCGGAGTTGAGATTGGGTGTCTTCAAGCTATTTAGTTTGGCTATTAGATCAAGCTGCCTAGATGCTGGCATGTGGTGGATCTGGCTGGGACCACTGCCAGGTTTGGCAGCTTTCTCCATTTCTTTAGAAATTCTTAGCTTTTTGCCTGGGTTTTGGATTCCAGCTTATCTTAATTATCCCTGGCTGGGTGGTTCTACTTTGTCCCTGCCCCCTGTCCTTGAATTTGGACCCGGTCCCTGAGTCAATGGGTGAGGCAGGCATTTCCCTTACTTCTCTCAAAGATTCTGTCCCTCTGAAGTGGGTCATCATGCTTCTCTAGTTCTGAGATGGGTCCGTTGACAGGTCCACATCACCTTAAGATGAGTCATCTTCCAAGTGCCCTTCTGCCTACAATCAGCTCTCTCCAAAACCAACAGCATACGTCCATCTGTTTAGTTCAGGCCTCTAATTCTGCATTCATTTGCACAGCACAGGTGTATGTCCTGGCTAGAACCCAGTGATCAAGTCTTCTCAGCCTTAGATTTCACGAGCCAATCTATTTAAAGTTTCTAGAAAAGTACCTGAATGAAAGTGTTTCCAAATAACAGTAGTTACTCCTGGTTTCATTCTATTCTAATTATTTATCAGACCCCATTCTTATCTTCCATTTTACCCCCACCCAGGTAGGTGACCGATCTTCCAGACTTACAATGTTCAGATCTTGAAATAAACAATCACACGTTTTTCTCCAAGAGTCATTCCCTTCCAGTATTTGGTAGTCTATTCTACTCTTATGACAATGAAGAGTCAGGCCTAAGAGATACCACAAAAGTGAGGATTTAGATTTTAACATAAAAGGCTTACTTTATAATCTTAAATGCATGGTGCTATCTTTTCCAAAGGCTTCATTTTAATCCTGGACTTATACTTGGTAGTAGTGTGATTTTGAGCAATTTAGATATACTTTTTCAGCCTCAGTTTTCATATCTATAAAATAAAGACAGTAATGCCTTTTTCTGTGTGTACAACCAGGAGTAAGACATCTTTGTGAAAGTATTTAATAAGCATAACAGGAGCTACATGGTAAGGAACAGGTATTATTCAGAAATACTTTAAAGGGCAAATGTAGTAATGCCTTTCAGGTTTAAAACTAAGCACAGAGTTTCAGTTCGGCACCTTTATTTTGCATTCTATTATTTCCTGTGTCTTTCATTTTTTTCCTTCCACTACTCCATATATGAAAACATTCTTAGAGTTGTATTTTTTAAACAGTGCTACTTTCATGATCAACTTTACAGGTGTCAGATAACACTTATGAGGTATCACTCATGAGCTTTATAATGTTTTTAATGTAGAGTATGAAAATCGATCACTATATCTGAACAGTGACAGTTTTAAGCTCCCGGTAATATATGTATAACAGGATGTTACCATGAAACAAACGTATTTTAAAATGTTACTAATTGCCAGTCTGTTTTACATAGCCAGAGTCTGTGATAGAGTCAAGAACGAAATGATTCTCCTGCCACATATCCTACCACATATGACTACGTACTCACTTCCCTATTTCTCCCTCTCTGCAAAAACCATGTACTTAAAGGCCCTTCACTGATTTGCTGCTGTCAGCCCTAAGTAAATCTTATTTCAAGACTTAAGGTCCTTGTTATAGCCACCCTTGTGAAGTCTTGTTTTCCTAAGCCTTACCTTGCTCTAAGAGTAGACAGGCAAGTAAATGTAGATCTAGGATTATGTCCTGGTGTCTATGAAATGGAAATAGAGAGAAGAGGAGAGGGAAACATGAGGGAAGGAGGAAAGGCACAATAAAGACACAAGATGTGAGCACTGTGCACTCTGCCTTCCCAAAAGAAAAAAAGGGAATATAATTAAAGTCTTCCAAAAAGGATTAAGTATGCCTCATTCTACTCAATCCCTGTTTCAGAGCAAATACAAAAGACAAAAAGGGGATTTTTTCAGGTTTGTGAACCTGATTTTTTAAGAAGTGCATTTTAAATTCACAGTAGGCCCAGGTTGCTGTTTTCAGTGTTTTCTAGTACCCTTCTGGATGTTGAACAAAGAAGACATCATTCCATCGATGATAAGAGTAGTTAGTAGCAATGATAATAAAACCTCCCATTAATTGAGCACTTATCATATACCAGGCATTGTTCTCTGTGATGTTTCTAATGTACATATCATTATCTTCATTTGCATATGAAAAACCTAAAGATAAAAAATATAAGATAACTTGCCCAAACTTAAAAAATGGAGGGACCTAGTTGCTTAATAACAATATGCTAATTCAACTACAGTGGATAATGAGCTTCCTCAACTGTAACTTATTTCCCACACCTCAGTGAGTCTAGGTCTCTTAGTGTAGTCCTGTGATTTTGAAGGGCTCTGGAGGTTATCCTATGGCTAGGCAAGAATCCATACCCAATATGGCAGTTGGATGTCTTTATTGGCCTTTCCAAATGGAATTTCACCTTTACAGCTGAAAAGCTGCTATACTCTTGGGTTAAATTTCTTGGGTAAGTAAGAATGTGAAATGGTTATAGGTGTTCAATAACCATTTGATTATACAACACTGCAATCCTAAAAGAGTCCCAAACCTTGAACATAAGTAAAATTTATTTTCTTTTAAATAAGACTATTAAAATAGAATTTTCCTGGAGTGATCGTTTTGGTCTACTTGCATAATTTAAGTAAGGACACCCTCCTCACTTGAACAGATCTGGGGTTGATGGTTTCCGACAAGTTGTTCCCAAGGGAAACATGAATCATCAAAAAAAAAAAGTCCTCTTTACATTTTTCCTACAGTCTAGATGTTGGAACCCCCCCCCCCCCGCCAAATCTTTAGAGCTATGTGCTTTTCTTTATCAAGTCCTAATCATATAAACCAATTTCTCCCTTGTTTATGCCTGATGCTAAGCAAAACTGATTTAAAAGAGAATGCGCAAGATGGGAGCAAAGCTAAGTTGTTTATTGCGTAGCTTAAGTGTACAAGAGGCACCATAAAAGCATTTTTTAGGAAAAGCGTTCAATAATATATTATTACCATGCTATAATTATAGAAAATTTGGCTCCAGCTTTGGAAACAACTTTTCAAAATTTTATCTTTGGAGTAAATTTGTAAAGAGAAAAGAAGCAACATGAAAGGGTTACACAGTTTGTATCTCTTTCTGCACAGAGGTAGGCATAGGGCCCAGCAAATCAAAACGTTGGAATTTGCCAATATAAGTAATGGATGCTGTGAGCCTCCCAGTTTTCATGATGGTAAGCAGCCAGATGGCTCCCATCAGCTTCGCTAAAGCACAGGTGCCAAGTCTCTATGGGCAGTTTCATTTTCATGCCTGTCGTTGGAGCCAGGTTCTTGGCTGGTGAGGCTCAGTGTCAGTGGAGACTGTTTATGCAAAAAGGAGCTTCCAGAGTTAGACACATTGAGTAGAGAGGAGAGAGGAGCTACTGGGGAAAGTTTGTATTTGGCACCTGAGTTTTAGAGCAGCTGCTGACTTCTTGTATTTACTTCAGGAGAAAGCTGTGGTATCAGTGAGCTACACACTCATCAGAAGTTAAAGAATGTGAACGTTCATTTGAATTTGCTTTGCATTACCATCCGCTGTCAGTTCTCACTGGTCTGGAATTTCAGTAGGTTCCTGCCTGGGTTTAGATCAATGGCTGCAATTTGTCTAGCCTCTTTCATTTCCTTTAGCTGAGCCTGTAGGAATATTGGCTCTTGAAGCCAGTCACTTGCTTGTCAAAAGAAATAGAAGGTGAAACTTGGTTGGTATGATACTATATGTTTCTAAATGCCTCCCTCCTGACAAAAGCAATTTTGAAATAATCTCAACTGGTTCATTTTCCTGTATCGTTTTTCTCAGTGAAATAAAAACTTGCAAAGAAGTTCAATTATGGGAAACAATTAAAAATTCAGATTGCGAAGAGAAGACATCAGACTTGCCTCAAACAGGTGCTAGCACAGATGGCCCACTCACAAGTGCTAGCTTTATTTACAGCATTTAAACACAGATAAATTGACAAAAATGTTTCTAGATTTTATAATGCACGAAACGCCCAAATTTGGCTATAAAATTACATTAACTTGTAAGTGATTCAACTTAAAACTTGACCTCCCAAGGCACTTGTGGCCTTAAGAAGACCGTTTGTGTGCCCTGACATTTGTACACTTGTGTGACTAGATGATCTAATTTTTGCTTTTGGTCAGATAGGCTTTACTCCGTGCCTTCATCATTAAGTGACTGTCTTTATTATTAAGGGGGAGAAACTCTCTCTTCTGTTGCATTCTGTGTAGTGTGGTGGTTACATTTTGCCAACCTCATTGTCCTTCCTTGAAGGGCAGTTATACTGGCTATTTCTTAGTAGCCCTAGGATGGGGCATTTGATAAGAATAGCAAAATAGATGACATGAAACCCGGATGAAACTGTCTTCAGACAGAAGTTGAAGATGCTCTCCAGTTGATGAAAACTCTCTGCAAGAACCAGACTATATACGTAGCCTGCATCCTTGTTCTGTCTTGGGTGTGGTTTAAAATTTGGCATTGGTGCACCACGTATTAAAGTGATAGTGAAGTAAGTATTAAAGGGCACCAGAAAATGGGGACTAATATGTATTTCTAAGTAGATTTGTATTAAGGTATTGATTTATTTATACCCCAGCCTCATGATTCTGAAGGGCCGACAAACAGTAGGCACAGATCTTGAAAACAAGTTCTGCATTCACCGAGGAAAATTTCAGAAGTGGAAGTACAAAATGTCGCTTTCTGCATCTGTGCACAGGATCCATAGAAGGGTCTGTTGGGCAGATCATAAGAGAGCTCCTTGCTAATACAATACCCTGCTCCCTGTGCTTCACAAAACCGTGCGTGACTCCCCTGTGTGTGTGTTTATGTGGTGCAAAATGATTAACAGCCTTGATCTCACGTCTTGAGATTAGTGTTCTTTATGTGAACCTTTCCTCTGGATACGATCCATGTTTTGTGTATTGGAATTGCAGGGCAGATCATCTGCTGGTATGTGGGGAACTATAATGATTGAATGCAATTTTTCTTGTCTTTTTCTTTCCGTGTTGGAATTTGTTCCATCACAAGATGCAGGGTCATGGGAGGGGGTGTGTGTCAATGTAATATGTCATTATTCTCCTTTAACCCTCCTGTGTGATTTGCTTTAGTATTTTTTCTTCTTAATTAATGCTCCATCCTCATCCTTGCTGTGGCTGCTCATATGTCCTCCTCCTCCTCCTGTCTTCTGCTTCTGACACTAAAGCCCGCAGCCCGCTTGAGAACTCAGTGCCCTGCCTAGCAAACCGCACCTCGGACGATGACCCTCGAGTGCGGCGCACTCCCAGCGTGGGATGGCTAAGTAAGTCTATGACTGGGGAGAGGGTGAGGATGGTGGTGGTGGTGGCGGGCTGTGGGAGGGTAGGGAGATTGGGCTGATGGTCACTGAATGGAGGGAACCCTCAGAATGCTCGAAAGGATAAGGCTTACACATTGTTGAATTCACAGTTACTGATTTATTTCTGCCACTACCACCTTGTACGGTAATAATGCAATTTCTTGAGTGATCTGCCATCCTGAATTCAAGTTGAGTACTTTGCAAGGCAGTAGAACAAGTTTGAAGTGGAGTTGTTAGGTCTGGCGCTGACAGTGTCTTCTTCATGGCACACTGCTGGGAACCTGGTTTCCTCCAGAGGATTGTGAGGAAGATACTTGAGATCTCTGAAGGTGATTTGAAAGCATTCAAGTGCTGGGTAAAAGGAAAAACTTACTAAGTTAATGGCCGAAAAAAACCCTCCCAAATTCCTATCATGTGCCCAAAAAGGAGTGGGTGTTACAGACAATGAAAAAAATCAGATAGAATCTTTACTTTTTAAAATAAAAAGCTTTGCTAAAGAGACAAGGTTTATATACCTAAAATCCGCCCCCCCCAAAAAAAAACATGCATAGAAAACTACATGAACTTTCCCGTAAGATTCCAAATTTGATTATGTATGATATAAATTTTAGTCGTCAAGAAACTCATCCATGGTGACATCATTCAGCTTTTAGCTATTTATTATTACCATACACCTATTGATTTAAGCTTTTACTATTTTTAGTGTGAGGAAATTTCACTGTCCTAGGAAGATGTGTTTCTCCAGTTTAGTGGGAGACATTTTAGTTCATCCCAAAATGCTGCCTGTTGTGACACATTATTCCAGGGATTTCATTGGAGTAAATTTGACATTTTTAGAAATCATATTAGTAATCTTTGTTTCCACTTGGAACATAAATGCATGAGGTATTTAGAAATAAATAAGCAAGTCCTTTTCCTCAGGGTTAACAATTAGACAAAATGCTAAGCGACATGACAAAAAATGCACGCACGCACGCTAGCACACACAAGATTATGAGAACAAATGGTCTGCTTGGCCCGGGAGTTGAGATGGTAGAGGAGATTTTGGAGTTGATGATTTTAGGGCTAAATCTTAAAGGGAAAGTAGGAATTTGGTGTTGGGAGAACTGGAGGAAGGGCCCCTTACTGAACTAAAACCCTGCAATGATTTCTGCTATAAAGTAGGTCTAAGTTTACTTGACTAATAATAAATGTTGCAAACATTAATTCATTACTTTTCAGGAACAAACCTTGGGCTAAGTACTTTATGTAATATCATTTAATTTTCTGAACAATACTGTGGAATGGCTCTTGATATTATCCGCATTTTACAGATGAAGAAGCAGGGCTTAGAGACCTGTAGTAACTTGCCCAAATTACACAGATACCGAGTGTCTACGGCAGGACTTGAACTTCATCATATGGTGCTTCCATCTGTAACTTGGACAGGAAATGACGTATTGAAGTTGGAATTAAAGTATAAGAAATTCACATGGTTAGATTGTCAAAAAGAGTCTATGGACCCTACAATAAAGGTTTGGCACTGATATGATTTTTCCCTGCAAGAATCATTCGTTCCTTCTAATAAATTCTTCCCCCCCCCTCAGTGATGTTTCTTGGGGAACAAATAAATTTAGGTAAGAAGTTTGGTCTTTTGGGTTTGGAGTCAGGCAGGATTGGGTTTGAATCCGACATCTGCCTTTTGCTGGCTTCCAGACGTTGGGCAAGTTTCTTCTCTACTGGAAAGGGTTTCTCAACCATAAAATTGAGTTAATCTTACCAACATAGGAATGTTGTGAGAATTAAATGAGAAATATGTACAGTGTTTAGCATACCGCTCAGCACTCAGTAAATCCACCATCAGTCTTATTAGTAAAGCTTATAGGAATTGCTCAAGAAGTTGTAGCTGGTCTTAGCCTCTGATTCTAAGTCATTCAGACACTGAAATATTGTTGTTGATAAAGCATCAAGAAAATTGACCAACACGCTCAGTTTGTTGACAATATGAAAATATGGTAATCATTTGGCAATCAACCTAAGACTATACCCTGGGACAACCCTTTTAAAAAACACACTTTAGTCATAAGAGAGGATTCTCTCATTGTGTATTTATATGCTATATTCTCTCCCTAAATAAACAACTTTCGATATATAATCTTAATCATTTTCTTCAGGGCTCCTTATTACTATCTAGTCAATAAATTTAATTTACACATTGAATAATGAAGGTGTACAAAGTGGTGCTGAATCCTCCTAGGTCTACCTATGTATCCAACCAAATTCTCATCTTTTATCAGCATGAACCTATAGTCTAATCAATTTGCCTTTTTTTCTTTTGGCTTATACTGTGGCAAGTCTGACTTTGGTGCCTCAGTTGATACCTTTGCCCCTCCAGGAATGCCTTTTCAGGAATGCCTTTCCCAGCCCTGGCTGGGTGGCCCAGTTGGATGGAGCATTGTTTCATAGCCAAAGGGTTGTGTGTTTGATTCCTGGTCTGGGCGTGTATGAGAGGTGACCAATCAATGCTTCTCTCTTCCATCAATGTTTCTCTTTTCTCCCCCCTCTCTAAAAAGCAATGCAAAAATGCCCTCAGGTGAGGAGTAAAAAAAAATTAAAAAAATATGTCTATCCAAAACTAGTCAGTAGGGTCTGAATGATGTTCCATCTCCTTTATAAAACAATTCTAGTAAACACAAAAGATCTTTCCAGGTCTTAAAATTCCATGGTTCTTATTGTCTGTGCATCACAACTGAAGGCACAGATTATTACCACATATTATTTTATGGTGTCCTCTAATGCTGCATTGTTTGTATTTTTTTTTCAAATTTCAATTATATAAAAAAGCTCCATTAGGGCAGGAGCCGTATCTCATGCTTTTATGTGTCTTCCAGCGCAGCGGAGGCGCTCAAAACATGGGAGTTGTACAGGAAACACTTACTGACTCTTGACACTCAGACTTTTTATTAAAAGCAGCCAAAAGCTCAGTCTTCACCAGGGCCTATCTTGGCCACAGTAAACTATTAACCAGAAATGAATATTTTTTACTACCTGCAGCAATGATTTCTTCATATATCTGCTCATCCTGGTCTGATGAATTTGATTACCAGTTTATTCTAATAGTCAACATGGAATTATTTTTGAAAAACACTGCCAAAATATCAGCTAAAACACAGGTTTGGGAACCAGGTTCCAATACTTTAATCTTTCAGTATTCTTAGCAAGCTATTTTCAGGCTTAGTGTGACTTGAAGTAACTACCTTCAAAAAGCCACATTTGAAGTTGCTTTTGGGGAGTAAGCTCTCATCATTTTTACATTGTGTGCTTCTTATCTTACTTGTCACCTGAGGCCGATATGAGCTTACAGCTTTTACCATTTCAAATGCTGCCAAGGTATTGAATTAGAGGTTGGAACCAAACCAAAAATGATTTCCTCTTGCAGATCTCACTGGCAGGTCTGAAACCAGCCTGGACTACTGAGAACAAAAGGGAAGCTTTCACCTCTACTTTTCAGGACAAGCTAATACCCACCTCACTGCTTTGCCGTGATTAGAGCGTGCAGGAGCCGACTCTATCTTGGTAGATCAAGAATGGCTCTTCACTCTCCCGCTTATCTAGGAATTCAGTTTGACACCTAACAGCCGGCATCGTTTGAGCCCTTAGAAATCCCTTGTGTCCTTTTGCAGTTACTGGCAGTCAAGATCAGCTGTTCAGACTCTTAGGTCTGAACCTCAAAGAAACTTGGTTTAGGGTTTGATCCTGCCATCTTCCGCACATTCCGGCATCTGTCTTCACTTTCCTGTGTGTTGTGGCCATTTGTCTAGTTGGTAAACCTATGAGGTGGGGACCTCCGGCTCTAGTTCAGGGCTTTGCTTTGGAAGTACTTATCCAGTGTTTAATGTTATTACCATGCTAAGTGTAATAATAATACTGTTTTTTTCCATGAAGCCACAGTGTTATAACTGAGGATCCTTGTTTCATCCCTATGAGCAGTTTACATAGTTAACATTAGAATTTAAAGAACTGAATTGTAGGTGGGACTTTTTTGCTTTAAAAAAAACCCTTTTGTTTTTTTTCCTTTTGGGCATTTCTGAAATTAAATAATTCATAGTCTTTTAATTGCTTCAAAGTTTACTGACTAAATAAAAAATGATAATTTGCTGTGGCTCTAGATTTTTCTTTAAAAGAATTTCTTTGGAATTTCTTTAGGAGAGTGGTGAACCCAGAGAGTTCACTTTAATAAATGTAAGTCACGGACCATTCACTGAGCTCTAACCCTTGCAGTCCCACGGTTCACTCGGAGAGAAGGAGCTGAGGGAAGTTCACAGGTAACGCTGACCGGGAGAGGCAGTGTGCCACCAGAGAGGACGAGGGCGCACCTGGTTGCCTGCAGTGTGTGGCACAGTCGCATGCCTTGTACTCCGAAATGTTTATGAGAAGGATGGATAGTAGGGTACAAAAAGAGAATTGAGGAAATAATTCTTCTTGGCAGAGACCTACTTTTCAGGGGCCCTTATAGATGGCTTGTAGTTCCATCAATGGAGATTGTAGGAAAGCAGGATGAGACCTTGAAAGATGACGCGAGTCTGAGAGAAAAGTATGAAAGCAACCATGTGTTGAGAGAGTAAAAGGAAGAGTTTGTGTGAGGTAGAATAAGACCACATTTGATTAGCAGAGAGGGAGAGGAGAATAGCACACATAGGTGTTAAGCTGGCAAAATATTTGAGCTGTTTTGTGGAAGGTTATGAAAGTTCTTTTTAGCATGGGGGTAGCATGATGAGAGTGGTGTGTTAGGGAAATTAACCTTCCAGGGGTATTTGAATGGAACAGAAAGGGCTTGAGGTAGGGAGAGAGTTGGGAGGTGATTGCAGCAGACCAGATGTAGAGCTCGAGGGTCTGAATCGGTGGACTGTCAAAATGAGAAGGAAGGGACAATGCCAGAACTGTGATAGAGATGGCCTTTGCAGGACTCGACAGCTGCTCAGATGTTAGGGGAGAAGAGGAAGGAATGCAGGATGCCTCAGGTTTTGAGCTTGCAACCCAGGAGATGACAGAAACTTCCTGGAAAAAGGGATGGGGTTTACAAGTGGCAGTTCAGATTTATGTGTCTGTCCTGCTTGCTGTGGCCACCTTTGAGAGTATATTTCGTGAAAAGATTTTTAGATGATTTACCATGGGTCAAGACTCTTACATTTCTGCTTTGTTATTACATTCTCACCTTAGTTTTTCATATCCATCTAAACCTACCTTTGGGGTGGAGAATTGCCATGCAGCCATAGCTCTCTTTATTGCCTATGAATTTAGAGCAGTTTTATCTTGATTCTGAGCATTTAACCTTCCATCCTTGTTTCTTTCTTCACCAGGTTCAAGATCTGGGGTTCTTGATTGGAAATATTATTTGTACCATTCTCACATACATTTTGGCCTTTTAAAAGCAAAAGGAAATCCAAGAACAACTTTCAAAATTCCCTTGCATTTCATAGTCACAGATTTCAAAAGACTATAGGAAATAAAACCTCTCAGCAACCTGACATCTGCCTTCAGACTTTTTAGCTAATATAAGACATTCAGAAAACTTACATGGTTTCCAAGAATGAGTTACAACGTTCTTCAAATACAGACAGTCCTAACCACTTACAAAAATGTGCTGCGATTTAGTTACAATTAAAAAAAAATATCTATTTATTTTTAGAGAGAGGGAGAGAAAACTGGATGTGTGAGAGAAACATCGATTGATTGCCTCTCTTATGCCCTCACTGGGGACCTGGCACGCAACCCAGGCCTGTGCCCTGAGCGGGAATCAAACTGGCAACATTTGGGTTTGTTGGACGACACACAACCCACTGAGCCACACCAGTTAGGGCAAGATTTAGTTACTGTTTATCCTGAACTTCTGAAGTAGGTCCCATTAATTATTTTATTGATATCTAATATTGTATTTACAATGAGCTAAAGTATATGCTAACTCCAGAAGTCTAAAATTGAGAGAATCCAAGTGGATAAATAAAAACTTAGAAAAACTTAGAAATACAGAGTACTGGGGACTTGGAGGAGAATTTAGGAGGCACAGATTTGGAAAAACTTCGACAATCTGCTGGAATTATAAAATAGACTTTTTTCCTCAACAAGGAGGTTTCAGTATTTGTGAACATTCCAACCTGTGCTTGGCAAAGTGGTGACATGTAGGCTGTCTTTGTATTCACGCCCTTTTTCTCATCACCTGATTTCCCCCTCTTCCTGACCTTCCTGTTTCTTACCATTTTCTCCCTTCTGTCAGACTTGGAACCTTATCGTCATCTTTGACTATGCACCGTCTCTGCCTCTCTTCTCTCATTGAATCACTACATGTGTTAAATATTACCGCTCTACTGTTGCCTATTCTGTCCTCATTATCATCTTACTGTCATTGCTTTGGTTCAGGTCCTCATTTCTTCTTGCTTAGTCTAATTCAGTAGCCTATAATTTGGGGTCACCACTTATAGTTGGACCTATGCCATTGCATTTGACACTTCCAGTTAATCTTACCACAACTGGTTGATAAGTTACTGTCTCATGTGGAAATGGTCAATGGCAGCTCAGTGCATCGCAAACAACACCCAAACCCCTGCACTTGGCATTCAAGGCCCATTGCACAGTGACTTAAAGTTGATTAAGCAGCACTTCATGCTACTATATTTCCCTTTATCTACTCTGCATTTCAACAGCTGCTTACCATTACTTGAATTTGCTAAATTCTTCTAGTTTTTGCCCTAGACATTCTTTTTTTAAAAAAAAGATTTTATTTAGTTAGTTTTAGAGGGAGGGGAAGAGAGGGAGAAAGAGAGGGAGAGAAACATCAATCAGTTGCCTCTCATGAGCACCCCACACTGGGTCTAGTCTATGACCCAGGCATGTGCCCTGACCAGGAATTGAACAGCAGATTTTGCTTTGGGGGACAATGCTCAACCAACTGAGCCACACCAGTTAGAACCCTAGACATTCTTTCCACTTGGAATACCCTCCTTCCTCCTGAAACTTTCTGTCAAAATTCTGCCCATAATTCAAGACCCACATTCTCCTTGAAACCTTCCCAACTTGAGGTGCTCTCTGCTGACCTTAAACTCTGACAGCAACCGTCTTGAGACTCCTCACATGACCTTTATCTCATTCTGCTTTGCATTATGCTGTGTGGATATGTATATTATTGCCTCTGATAGCTATACATTCCTTAAGGGCAGGACCCAGGTCTAATTCATTTACATATCCTCTATCACAGGGGTGGACAACTGTGGCCCATGGACCAAATCATTGCTTCTTGGTTTTGTAAATAAAACTTTACTAGGGCACAGCAGTGCTCTTTAGATTATGTATTGCCTACAGCTGCATTCATGCTACAGTGGTAGAGTTATAGAGTTGCAACAGAGACCCTATGACCCAAAAAGTCTAAAATATTTGCTAGCTGCCCTTTTACAGAAAAAGTATTCTGACCCTTGCACTACCATACTGGCTCTTAACGTGGGGACTGGGAAGCCCTGGGTATCCCTGAGATCATTTCAAAGCATTTGAAAGGTCTTAGGATTTTCTACATCTCATTCAACCAAAACAACGTATCTCAACAGATTGAGCAAGGGGCAGACAAGAGAATCCAGCTATATTTCATTAAGCCAAAATTAAAGAGATTCATAAAAATGTGAAACAATGCTGTTCTCCTTACTAGAATTTTTGTTTTGAAAAAGTTGTTTTTCATAAAATATATTATACTTATGTTACCATGTAATGGGTTTATTAATGTTATCAAAATTAATAGGTAAATATTAAACTTTTTAAACTTTGGTTTTAGTTTAGATTTTACTTTAGATTTTTTAAACTTTGGTTTTAGTTTCTAATATGGTAAATATTGAGAGATAAACACTCTTAATTTAAGTGTGTGACAGTGACCTGAGACTAAGAGGTTTGACAACTCCTGCTCCATGAGTCTAGCAGAGTGCCTTTTCCATAGCAGTAAATGACGGAAGAATGAACAATAGAACCAAATGATTCAAATGTAAAATTAAAGCACAGTGGTAATAATGGAAAGTGTTGAAAGGAAAGTGTAAGTAAGAGCCATTAAAGAATGATGTCTATTACATGTTATAACTTTGATGCCCTTAGCCTCCCAGAGAACACTGATGAGGCATAATAGAGTGAGGATAAGTCGAAGGGGTAAGAAAAAGAGCTGGTCTTCCTGACATTTTTTCTTTTATGACAACTAGTAGTCAGAATGGGCTCAATTGTGCTGCAGTGACAGCTAACCCCAAACATCTCGGCTGTTCAACATCACAGAAGTTTCTTACTCATGTTACTGCATGTGTCATGTGGAACTCCAGGGAGCTCTGCTCACCATTGTTAGTGAGGATCCAGACTCACGGGAGGTTTCTCTCAGCCCATGCTTCCACAGGCATCGTCAGTGCCTCTTCAACTCTTGCCCAGCCATGGCCCGTGTGAGTTTCCCTCACGCTTCATTCGCCATAGTGAGTCATATGTTTACAGCCAACTTTAAAGAATTGTTATTCTACTATGTGCTCAGAAGATGAAAATTCAGAAATGTTTGGTAGACAGCACTAATGATGATCTTGCAGTCATAACAGAAATTGTAGCCTTGACTTTGGAGTGTGCCCTTTTTTGAAAATGCTGAGAACAATGTGAAGCTGTGTAAGGACAGTGCACAGGACATATTCTCCTTCTGCACACTCATGTAGATGGAGGATGAGGGCTCTTCTCGTCATGAGGGAGGGCTGGGGTTACCAGTTCAAGGTCTACTGAAGAACCACTGGGGCTGTGGTTTTATGAGGACTTCTGAGGTAGACTAGATGAATTTGAAACTGCTGGAGAGCCTTTCATGCACATATGCAGTAAACCACTCTTATTAGACTAAACAGTGCCTGGATTTAATTCTTGGAGACAATGTAAGATGTAACTACTTGAATTAGTATGTCTGTACACATGTGAGTGAAGAGACTGGAGGAAAGGCAAATGTAATATTCTAGCTGCAGGTATCAATTTCAAAGTTAATAATGAAATTTCTTCTTGGCAGCCAGCAGTAGAATTTTACTTTGATGAAAATTGCTGGCAGAATCTTCAGAAATACGGCTTTTCTTTTTTGTGGTAAACTGAACGTTCATGGTGTTCACAGTTGTTCTGGCAACTCAGGTCCCAGGTCCACTCCTCTCGATGCATCCCTGTCCCAGTGGCTCCTCCTCCCACTCTCGTCAGGCCCAGCGCCCCTCACTGCCAGCTCTTCCCTGTCCGCTCTCCTCCATCCTCTTCTGCTCTTCTCCTCCCTGCCCTTCTCTGAATCTCCGTTACAGCTTCTCTACTTCAATTCTCATCATTTCTTATGGAAACAATCTTTAAGAACTTTGTCAACCTAAAAACACAGGGGGTGGAAATCAAATATGTAGCATCTATTTAACAAAAATGTGTAGCATCCATTTACTTGAGGCAAACCTTCGGAAGAGTAGTCAGTTCCAATTTTGTTTTTGATTATTGGGCACTTTTGGAAGGAATGATGACAAACTGCTCAAATTCATCTACATTTGCTTATTTGTTTGGCTTAGTTTTCTTTTCTTTCTTTCTTTTCTTTTTTGGTGAGAGGTGGTGGTAGTGTCAGGGATTGTTTTGGAACCTTCAATTGTGATTCTTCTTGCATAAGTTGGGGTTCTTTTGGAGAAAATTGATTGTTTATCACTCACTCAGGGCCTAACGTGGTACCTGGCACACAGACACTTCATGAATATTTGTTGATTAGATGAATACTTAAACTGAAAATGAGGGAAAAGACTGAAAAGACAGGTATTATGACAATCTAGAGCAGAAATGTTCCTTTTGAGTTGGTTTGATCACAGTCTTCACGTCACTCAAACTAAACACCCTCAGTGGCACCAGGAAGCGCTGTTGCTCTCTTTGGCTGCTGATGGTAGCAGAATTGGAGAATTGCATTCCTGGGTTAGGGGCTCCAATTCTTGTTGACTAGATCATTCTATTCATGGTTGAGTTATCACTACCCAGGCAACTACCAGCTCTCATTTATTCCACCTGGTCCTGTCTCAGCTAATCCCCACAAAACGTTCTATGATGTGAAAGCATCACTGCTCCCTTGTTGTAGATGAAGACACTGAGAGGCTCAATGACGTTAAGTACTTATCATAATCATTAGGGAAAGTCACAAATGTTTCATCTTTTTCTCTTCTGGGCAAATTGAGGATTCTACTTCCTTACCCATTTGAAGTTGGTTGTAACCACATGACTTGTTTTGGCAATGATACATGAGCAGAATGATAGGTGTCATTTAAAAAAAAAGTTTTTTACCCTCACCTGAAGATATTTTTTTTCATTGCCTTTTTAGAGAGAGGAAGGGAGAGAGAGAAACATCAATTCGTTGCTTCTCATACATGCCAGGACCGGGGATTGTATGTGCCCTGACTGGGGATGGTACTAGTCCAGACTAGGGACCAAACCCATAATTTAGGTAGGTGTCCTGACTAGGAACTGAACCCACAACCCTTTGGTTACAGGATGGTGCTCCAACCAACTGAGCCACACTGGCCAGGGCCTGGATTGTCATTTATAAGGTAGGCTCTCAGTGCCAGTACACACGTCACTATTCTGTCTTCCTTCACAGCAGCAGTGTTCTAGAGACTGGTTCCATGCATTTAGTTCCTGGCCTAAGGTCAGAGCTGCAGAACCAGACTCCCAGCCACTCCACCATGGGCATTATCATGAGTGAGAAATAAGTCACTTGTTTTAGGCCATGAGAATCTGAGGTGTCTTTTACTGTATGTAACCTTGCCTGTATGGCAGGGGGAGTCTTTGAGGTGACCCAGTGAGTGGAGCACCAGGGTTAGAATTCAGGTGTGTAGATTCTCCAGATGACACAGCTCCTTTTTATTTCTCTCTTTGCTTTTCATTCCCTCTGCCTTCAGGTCTCCCTGCTCTCAGCCACAGGTAGTGCGCTTGTCTGCTAACAACAGGTGTGGACACTGATGACCCAGAGTTTTATTGTTTCAAGTCAGAAAATGAAATTCCTGGTGTTTCTTGATAAGAAGCAACAGTCAGCATTCAGAAGAGTGATTTTCTGTGATGGGTCTGTTTTCTAAGGCCCATTCATATCAACCCCAGGAAACAGCTGGAACATACTACTTTGATGGGCCATGATCAGCCTTTGCCTCAGAAAGAGCCCATACTCGGTGATGGGTTCTGCAAGTAGTAACCATGGTTACAAATCAAAGAACAGTCTTGTTAGGTGGATGTAGCAGAGAGACTAATATCAGCATCCTTTTTGAGGAGGAAAAATAGGGTAAATTCAATTATAATGACGAGTTTTTCCTTCAGTAAATGTCTTACTTTAAAAATTGATTCTCCTAGCACACACTTAAGCTGGAGTCTGGGTTTTAAGAATAGCTGTAGGTGTCAAGGTTGAATCATTTCTTCAATTTCTAAAGGACGTCTCTGAATAAGTTTTGTCTGTCTTTCTAGGGACCTGCCTAGAGCCTGTGAGAAAGTGGCATTTCCTTTCAACTAGCTAGTGGCAGAGGCTATGTAGGTTATTTTTATTTGTAATGATGTCAGTGATGGTTTTGACTGTTGTCTTCAGTAAGAATGATAATATTGTGTTGGAAATATCCCTTGGATTGGAAGTATCCCTTCCCTTTAGTGCTGCTAGGTTTACTGTATCCAGGTGTAGTGATAGAGTTTTGCGGTGTTATATTAGTTTGTGTAAATTGTCCATTCATTCATCCACTTGAATATTTTTAAGTACCACTCTTCAGCCAGCACTCAGCTAGCTGCTGGGAAAGTACAATGAGCAAGGCAGGGAGTCCCTGCCTTCGGAGACCTACCGGTCAGACCCGTTCTTACCAAGGGCAGAGTGACATTTGTGATAAGCTGGTTCTCCTGAGCAAAGTGGGAAGCGTGTGTAGAGTGACTGGGTCACATCTGAAGTCGGGGAATGAGAACAGAGAGACCACCTAGGAACTGTTCAGATAGCAAGAGATCTGACTCGGCCAAGGAAGGCTGACTAGAGGAATCAAAGAAAGGGCAACGTAGTGGGTTCATGTGAGAGCTGGCTTAATGCAAACGTGTGGAGGGAAGTAGACTTGGTTGCTTCAGAGAACAGAACCAGGCCCTGTGGGCGACCATTTTAGGGGAGAAGATATTGACTTGGCACTCCTGATGTTCTTACATGGGGATTTGAATGTAATTTTGATTTTCACAATTCATGAATTTCAGTGATCTTCCCGAGGGATCAGTGACCTGATCCAGGTTCGGGCTGGAAAAGCCCGGCTGACAGGGATGTAGCCCCATCCCTTTTGTATGTGGATGTGGACTTTTCCTATCAAGGTGCCTTTGTTTAAACAGCTTCTTGGTAGGGAATGAGAGCTGTAGGGGCCACCTCTGCTGTGCAAGAGAATTGTAAAAGGTAAAGCAAGGGACTCTTTATGAAAATCCATGGTCAAGCCTGGGAATGTATGAGATGTACATTATTTCTAAAAAGTTATGTCTATTGCAATGAAAGCCAGCTCTTTCTGAGCATGTGTGTGCTTTGGGTGGCACATACAGTCTCTTCATCCATCCACATACCACTGCTACTTACCTGAGAAATTTACCACCTGTAGGCATGAGCTTTGTTACAGTGAGATTGATTCTCTCATTATGTGGCAAGTTTCCTGACATCCAAAGAATGTGAGCAGACATTAAGAGACTGGCTCTGTCTGATGTTATAGGAGAAAAACTGCTGGGGAAAGAACTTGGTTATGATCTCCAGGTGTTTTTTAGTCTTGTGATTCTATGAGCCACATCTATAATAACATACCTTCCAGAATGTCCGCCCTGTGGGGCATTTACACTTACATCATCTGTATTGTAGTCTAGCTCTAGAGATAATGTGCATCTATGAGAAAATTCCAGTATATTGCACTAGACAAACTTCTGAAGCCTAAAGGTTCGGTACTGAGTCAGGTTATTATTGATATGAGTTTTCCCCCCTCATTCTTTGCTTCTTTTCCTCTTCATGTTGGTTTAGCAGAAAATACGTTTTCTGGAAAGTATCTTTGCCCACTGATTTAAGCAATTGATAAATAGCATATCTAGAGCCAGTGAAACATTCTTGGAGTGTCTGCATTTTTTGTTGTTGTTGTTGTTTGAGGCTTTATATATTTTACTATTTGCTGTTGTCCCTCTCACTTTATTCCTCACACCACTATAGTGGTAAATATTAGAAAGGTGTGTGTTGCCCTCACATCAGAGGGACAGGGGCTAGAATGAACTAAGACCACAGTCTCTTCAGAAAACAGTAGAGATTGCCTGAAGACCTTCCTCTCACCGTGATGTAACACACATAAGTAAGCTGGGTACATATTGTATCAGTTTCTCAAGTAAGTATTTATTAATTGACTGTGCTCAGTGAAATGTCTAACGCTTTTCCTAGGAGCTCTCTAACTTCAGTTTGCCTGAGGTCACCGCATACCCTCTCTCTGTGTGATGAATAATGGCTACAGTTAGGCCTCAGTCCTCATTTCTTGATTCAGCTCAGATCATTTCAACACCCAGCTGCAACCTTTCAGTTCTCTGAACTCATCTTCTTAGGCTGGGAAATTATACATGGGGGGATCCTACCATGGCGATTGGACTTCACAGTTTCCTGAGGATCTTGAGCTCAGAGGGGATTTATGCCTGTGGTTGCAGGCCAAAGGGAAGAAGAAAAAAAAGGAACATTTATTGAACATCTGCACAGGACCCTTGCTCACGTGTTTCTTTGCTTAATCCTTTCGACAGTCCCGTAAAAGGTCATTACTTTCATTTTATAATCTCTTCATCTCCTAACTTTATCTTTCCATGATATTGTGCTGACAGATTATCTCTGGAGTTCTCTCTGTATTTCTCCTTATGGACCCATTCGGTTCATCTGAGAGAGGTGAGGCTTGAGCCACCACACTCTACCCCCTCACCCCGCCCACCAGTCAGAACAATGGGGGCTGTGGCAGTTGCTGTCATCCAAGTCTGTGACACAGAGTTAAAGCCCTTTGCTCTTGGGATTTCTTAGAGCCAGAGGACCAGCAGCGATTTTCGAGTAGGATAGTATCAACTTGGAATTGCAACCATCTCTGTTCAGCTTGGGCTTTTCAATAAGAGGGAAGTCCTGGGCCTGTCGTAGTTCTGATCAAATTCCCTGTAGTCACTCTAGCATCACTTGAGGCCTCAAAGCTACCATGTCATTGGGAACCTAGAGGTCACTTCAGCTGACTGTGTTATCAGCCTCTCCAAGGGGGAGAAAATGAGGGTATGTGCAGGTGCACACCGGGAAGGCGCTGTCCCATGCCTTTGCCTTCGCTCAGACACACAGTACTTAAATGTGGAGAGTCTGCAGGGCCACTTGGGGAACACTGGCATTAAGGGCCCAGAGATGTCTGTGTCTTTTTCTGGAGGCTGCTCTTTGAGTTGGGGGTGACCTGTGATCATCGATTGCCCAGTGCACGGTAACTAATTGGACGTGCATCACCAAGGCCATGGGAGTTGCTGCACAGAAAACCAATTTGAATGGCTTTTTCCAAATCACTGTGTCAGTTAAGAGCAGTGAGGAGGGTCTACATTTGTAAGTGGAGGCCCAGACAATGTGCCTATCACTTTGTGTGATCTCTTTTAAAGTTTTATGCCTCTGTCTCTTTCTGTACCTACCTTACATCCAATACTCATAGACTGTCTGTGTTGACATTGATATCGACATCCATATCTCTATTGATTTGGCTGTGGATGAAGGACTGTTAAATGGCTTGCTTTTCTGCACGTGCTTTTTTATCTGCGTATACTTTTCAGATATAAGGGTTTTTGTTCATGAAAGCCATAGATGTGAATCTTGAGTAATTCAGACAGAATCTTCAGGAAAAATTTCCCTTGCTGTAATTAAAAAAAAATAGTATAAGTATTATCTCATGTGCTATGTAAATACTACTTAAAAGTGACTTTAAACTCTTTCAAATTTTGATCTCAATGTTTATATTAAAATTTGATTTAATTATATCTCTCAAGGTTGTATAGTAGGCAATAATGCTTCAACTTAATCTCAAGTAATTAGAAATAATAAAAGTAGACTTAATTACATTTGTCATATGATAAATAGACATGTATTATATTTTTATCAAAGTATTAAGTAAAAATGGTCTTGAAATTGAAGAACGCAGAGGACTTCTAATGAAAAGTGAACTGCTTTGCTTTGTCTTCCTTATTCCCAGGCCTGCCCTCATAGCAACCACTTTTAATTCTTTAAATTGTTTAATTTTTAAATTGATTGATTGGTTGGTTGATTTAATCTTTATTGTAATTTTTTCCATTACCATTTAGTCCCCTTTTATCCCCCTGCCCTCAGGATTCACCACACTGCAGTCCATGTCCCTGAGTCCTTTTCCTTTCTGCTCAGTCCCTCCACCCCAGCCTCCTCCCCCTCTAGCTGTCAGCCCTCTCTCCATCTGTGAGTCTGTCTCTATTTTGCTTGTTAGTTCAGTTTGTTCATTGGATTCCACATGTGAGTGAATCATATGGTACTTGTCTTTCTCTGACTGGCTTATCTCACTCAGCATAATTTTCTCCAGATCCATCCATACTGTCACAAAGGGTAAAAACTTTCTTCTTTTTTACTGCCAAGTAGTATTCCATTGTGTAAATGTCCCATAGTTGTTTTATCCACTTATCTACTGATGGACACTTGGGCTGCTTCCATATCTTGGTGATTGTAAATAATGCTGCAATGAACATAGGGGTGCTTAGGTTCTTTCAAGTTAGTGTTTTGGGTTCCTTTGGATATATTCCCATGGTGGGAATTCTTTAAATTGTTTAATTAAAAAAATTGTCATGAATCTCTTCATGTCTCTATAATTAGCTTTAAATTAGTTAATTAATTAGCTAAGTATTGGTGGGATCTCTAGACTTCTTACTTGAAGTACAGGATATTAGCTCCCCTACCCTTCCTTGCCCTTCTCCTCGCTATTTTCACTTCCAGGCTTCTGTTGTAGGTCCTTCTACTATTTATTGTCAATGTTGGTTAGATTTATATTCTTGTCTCTCTATAGAAATACAACCTGTCTTTTTCTATTGGTTGATTCTAAAGTCAGAAATCCATAACAGCATTTATGTTAATTGTGACTATATGAATATAGTTTACTCTAAAGCTCTATAATGGGCTATAATTACATTTTCTCTTTTGTACATTTTTTTTGATCTGGAGTTTTAAGTTACATTTTTGAGAATCACCTAGTGTTGCTGTATTGCCAAACTTTTCAGACCTGCTGCCCAGCCACTGTCCGGGCATTTACTTTCCTGATCCCCTGAGTTCCAGATCGTATAGTCTGTTTTTCTTAGTCTGTTTTTTCATTTTGGTAAATCACACTGCAAGTAACTTTGTATGAAAGGGCATATAAAAATTGACATTTTTAATTGTTTGAATCCCCTAAAATTTTCATAGTTTGTCTTTTAAATGTTTTATTGTTTGGAGAATTATAGGATTCTAGATTGAAAATAATTTTCCTTCCAGAACTTCGAAAGCTTGGTACTGTTCTCTTTTATGATTCAGGGTTGCTTAAGAGAATTCCAAAGTCTGATTCTTATTTTCTTCCTTAGATAGAAAATCATAGTTTATTCTCCTAATTTTTGACATTGTGAAGTTTCACAATGATTCATCTACGTACAGGGCTGGATTGCGTGTGTGGTTTGTTTGTTTTTCTCTAGGGAGCCTTGTGATTTGAAGAAATGTGTCCTTTAGCTTTGGTATATTTTCTTTAATAATGTTCTCTTCTTCAATTCCTTATTTTGGCTTAGTGGACTCCTGATAGCCAGATATTGGCCTTCCTGGAGTGAGCCTCTATTCATTTGATTGCTATTCTCAGTTTTGTTTTGTTTTTTTAGTCCTCTTCTACACTTACTTTTTTGGACTATTTTCTCAATTTTATTTTCTAACCTTTGTATTGCTTTATTTTTTGCAATCATATATAGTCCTTAGAAGTACTTATAACTCTAAAACATTTTTCTTGTTCTATTTTTATAACATCCTCTTTGTGTTTTTACGAAATATAATAGCTTCTCAAATCTCTCTACAGACTAGTAAGAGTTTTATTTGGATTTTTTAAATTATATTTCTTTATTGAAGTTGTATGGGGCTTTTGGTTTATTTTGATATGTGTTTTAGTCTTGGGCTTTCTCAAATATCTGATGATCCTCAGTCATTCATTTATATTTAAGAAAGAGGATTTGTTTTTGAGTGAGTAGAAAATGTTATCCTGAGGTGTCTCCTAAATTCTAGAAATTCAGAAGACTTTGCTTTGAGGTATAAACACCTGCACTAATTACCCTCGTCTTTTCTAATACCTCTTTAGCAAAGAGCCCTGTGGTGTAAATGGCTGCTGGGTGCTCTGCCCACTGGGGCGGCGGTAAACTTTCTGTTCATAGAGTTTCCATAAACTCATCCCTTTCAGCCTCTATTATATTTGGCCTCTTCCAGTGTGGAGCTCCTTTGGCATTTTGCAGGGAAAATATCTTTTGTGACTACATGCCTCTCTGTACATATTTTACACTGTAATTTTTATATACCACACATAGTATCAGGTTCTAATACTCCATCTGCTCTTCTTTTTTTTTTTTTTTCAGAAAGTTGTCTTGTTTCTGTTGGTTTTCTACTAGTTTTTAAAATTAATGTGATTTTTAAAATATATTTCTATTTTTCACTCTAGCTTTTTAACAGACTCGAGGAAGGGACAGGGACAAATCCATGTGCTAAATCATATGCTAAGTTGAATTTGTAGCCTTCATAAATTATTTTAAATTTAGACACTTCATCAATTCAGAGAATTTCTCTATTAATCTGAATTAGCAAAATCTTACTGTAGCTTAGATCTGCTGTCTACACATAAATATAGAAGAGTAGGCCCAACTAATGAAAGCAGGAGCCACTGCAAGTACTTGGAATGGTGTGGCTGCAGGAAGCTGTTGGAAATCCCTCCTTAAACTGGCTTAGGGGCATTTAGTGAAATGACTCTGGGTCGGCGCCTGTTTGGAAATAAGGCAGTGAAATGTTTGTTTGCTCTGTCATAAGCTGCTGTTGGTCTTTCTCACTTGTCTTTTCACAAGATAGCATAGGCTTGCTGATGGTATTCTTTTTTTTTTTTTCCTGATGGTATTCTTTTCTTTTCTTTTTATTATTGTGAGATAAGGTCACATATTATTTTATATATTTCTACTTATATTCTTTGGACAGAATAACTTTTTGTTCATTATTGGTAGTTTTTGTGTGTGCATGTGTCATAGAGAAAGAACTATTATAAGATTGGAAATACTATATGTAATCATAAGGACCACAGATTCCTTGAAGTAGTTTATGGGAATTCCTTATTCAGTAAGTTTTCCAGTCTATGTTTGTCTCTGAATGTTTCTTTAGCTGAGTAGAGATCTTTTAAATATCTTTTCTATGTGTCTGTATGTAGAAAGAGAACAAAATGCTTTTTAATAAAAACTGTCTACTCTTTATTTTAGAGTATAATAGAAATTAAATATCCAGTGCAATATTATTAAAACAGGAATCTCCATGGTTAGAGCATGCTGATTGAAATTTTAAAAGAATTAGACGAGATGAAATCTTGTGTATCTCACATTGAGATGTCTAAGGCCTAACACCGAGTCTCCGGAAAAGCCCACAGAATGGTCAGAAAACTCAAAAACAGGTGAGAATGGGGCCAAGGTAGTTGAGGTTGGAGAGATTGTCAAGGGGCACACGGAAAGCTGAGATCTCAAAAGGGCAGAGAATGGTTTTCAAACAAAAGGAATGTTCGCTGTGAGGACTCATTGGCATGGGTGTTTGGTGCACACTTCCAGTCCCCCCTGCAAGGATGTCTTCTCCATTACCTTCGTCCCATATGTTAGGGATGACTTAGCTTTAGGCTAGGACTTTACTCACGTTCTTTAATAGTTATTTGGATTGTTTCATGTCTTCTTCCTTCCTCCAAATTTGCTTCACTTTCCAAGTCAATCACATTATTTGAATTGTTTCATTTCCCCTAGACTTTTTACCCAAGGCTGTCCTTTCCTGTCACTGAAGTACTGACACACCCCCTTATTTCTCCTCTCATTCTCACCTCCTGATTTGTCCTTTACAGGGTGTTTTTTTTCTGCCCTTTATTGTTTCTTACATTCTGTTCCACTGATGACTGACAGGCTTTAAGCTACCTTGGCAGAGTCTTGTCATTCTGTTAGTTCTGGGCCAGCCGCAGACTTCTTCCTTATTTACTCCAAAGCTTTCCAAGTCTGAGGCTCTTGGAGCGTGCACACGGTGCCTCCCTCCATAGGAAATGGACTTTGAACAGTAGTGTTTATAGTAGTAACTCAAAATGGAGGTAAAATGATACCCAGTTGGTATTATTCACTCATTCACAAACATTTATTACGTGCCACTTGTGCCAAACTCAGAGGCTATAACTGAGAACAAGGTAAACCAAAGGCCTTGGCTCTGGACCCTTGAGTTTATAGGATATTAAATCATAAACAAACAGCAAAAATTATTTAAACAAAAGATAATTGCAATTGAAAGAAACAAAAATATCCAAATTGGTTTTTCTCTTAGTTATGAAAATTCCTTCAGAGAGCACCTTCTGATAATATTTTTAAGCTTCCTAAGTCTAATATTTACATTGTAAATGCTTCTGTATTTTATTTGGAGGCAGGGAATGAGATTGAGTTGGAGTTTTTAATGACATGCTTATTTTATTATTATTTTTGGTGGGGAGTGCTCTTGAAATTCTGTTGCCGGGGAAGACTAGGAAACTGGTCTGGCAAAATCCAAGCTTATCTTTTAGCCATTCCTTCTAGACTTTTTCAGTCAAACTTATTGTGACTTATTCTCCTGTCTCGTATCCCTGATTTAGTGGTTGAAGTAGGAAGAAACTGCAGTTGCAGTAACCCAAAATGTGGAAAACCAGTATGGAAACAATGAAGAACTGGCTGTACGATCACTGTGGAATTTTACGGACACTTGGCTATGACTGTGAATTAGCACAGTCAGAAGCACGTGCCATTATTGCTTTTATAATTACATTGCTATTGTTTTTAGCATGCTTTCTTCTTTGTTACAGAGCTGTGGTTTGGGGTTACTATTTAATATCAGTGGCAAACAGAGTAGCTAAATTGAATATCCTCCCCCCACTTTTTTCTTTATGAAAATGAAAACAACAAAAAATGCACATTTCATTTTGGGGAACAACTAAAATTGGAAACCAAGAACATTTCTACCTTAAGCATTATTACTATTGTTGGAATACATATAATTAGCATGAGAAATAGAATATATTCTTTGTAGTTATACATTAACTTTTCATTAGAAGTGATGAAGTTTATGTGTTTATTTGTGTAAGTAACATGGGCCAGTTTTTTTTTTTTTTTCTCAGAGGCAGGGGAATTGGTATTAAGAGATCCAGATTTAAATTACATTTTTATCACTTGCTTTGTGACCATACATTTAACCTCCTTGTAGTTCATTTTGTTTATGTTAAAGTGGTAAGAATAACACTAACTCAAAGTGTTTATATGAGGATTAAGATAATGTAAGTTCAAGTGCCTAGTAATCAAGATCAGTTGACCCTTAATCTTAGATACAGACGTTTTCTAGTAGATTGGTGTCCGCGATCCCAACAGGCGGAGGGGGAGAATGTCAGGGAGTTGGTGGGGGACAGAACACATGAGCTTGCACGGCTCTGGAACTGCAGTGATTGTTCATTTTGTGGTCCCAAGCAGTTCAAATCATACTTATGGCTCTGGGCTTTCTGACATTTAAGCCTAGATTCGTTGAAATGCCCATTATATGTAAGTTACCTTAGTTAATTTTATGCTAAAATATGTAATTATTGGTAAGAATGAAAAATCAGTTTATTTCAAAGCCTATGTGATCTTCGTTTTAGTTCGTCCCTAGGTTCTCTCTTGGCTCGTTAAAAAGGTATGAGGTGTGCGTGTGTCATTACCTTACATACATATTTACATTTTTATCTAATATGCACACATTTAAATGTCATCCTCTTGCTGTGCTGTACGTTCTCCTCACCCCTTTTTATTGTATCTAATAGATATAATTGCAGAGGACTTTATGAATTGTGCCATGTGTGCTAAAGAATAACAATGATTATCAGACCTAATACAGAATGCAATTAATTTTTATAGAAGACAGTATGTCCCTGCCAAGTGGGTACTTTGAAAATGAAATTGTTTTTGATTGTGTGAAACTGCTTGAGAATGTGATTCTCCAAAGCTTTTTCTCATGGCAAGAAAACAGTGATATGGGAATTCATTATGATTATGCACAGGAGGCTGGTCCTTCTTTTTCTTCTTTTTCAAAAACTGAAGTTTAAAAAAGCAAAGTTTCTTTGGACCAAGAGCAGTTTTAAGATATCTGTATGCCCTGGATTTTAGGTGGAAAAGGTCCACTGGTGGTAGTTTTGAGTAAGGAAATCATCACCACCGCCGCCACAGAATTAGCACGCTTCAGGGTAGCCTCGTAACACAGCTTTTTGAGGCAAGGTGGGGTTTTTCTCTGCTACCCTTACTCACTTACAATTGTAGTATAATGAGTTTACTTTGTAGGACGAAACTCTAAATAGAGAGCACAGGTTTATTCTGACACTGTGTCTCATTGAATGTCAGGCACGAAGTATCCACAACAGAATGGTGTCGTTAGGGATCTGTTGTGTAATGGCTTCTGGGTTTGCTGAAATGCTGTGCACACATTTCTGATTCCAAGATATAATCTGGTTTGTAATCTATTTTGGCTCTTGTCTTGTCTTTTCGAATTGGATAGATGTTTCTGGAAAAGGCTGATTAAACAGTGATCTTCCAAAATAAAGTGATTTATTTATTTGGTGGTGTAGGTGAGGATTTAGAGGAAAAGCCAAGTCTGATCATTTTTTGTGTGCTTATGTGGCAAGCATGCAATTTAATGATTTGCTCGAGATGCAAGAGTTTGGAGCAGTAGCTTGGAGGAGAGCAAGGTTACTGTAGCTACCGCCCTGGCTACTTCCACTTACACAAGCACCTTTCAACTCAGATTGTGACTGGGACACCCTATGGTTAAGGTAACAGGTTTATTCTGAGCAGTAGTTCTCTTAGCATGTTTCAGAATCACTTACAAGGCTTGTTAATACCCGCCTTGCTAAGCCCCATACCCTGAGTTTTCATGTAGTTGCTCTGGGGTGAGTCCCAGGAATTGGCATTTCTAACAAGTGCTCGTGGGATGCTGATGCCGTTGGTCTGGGGACCACCTTTTGGGAAGCATTGCATTGAGAAGCATTTGTCTTTGTTCAAGGTGTTAGGGTACAGGAATGAGGAGTTGCTAGGGCAGGAAATAGGGAAGACTGAAGAAAGCTGATCACCTTGCTCATGGTTTACCTGGAAGTGTTGACTTCAGAATTCTTCCAGTGTATTTCGAAGTTACATATCAGTGACTGTTACTCATATTACTTTTACATACAAGTTTTATTAACACTACTTTTATTAATGGGAATAAGATAAGGTTAGGAGGAACATTAGATTTGATTGTTTCTTAATACTGGCCTCTTCTTCCCCATCTGAGTCCTACCTTCTCCTTGGACTTGTGCCTCTTTCTTCCCCACATGTGGTGCAAGTCTAGACAGCCACACTATGCCTGTCTTTCAGAAATGACAGAAATGATGCGGCAGTATATGAGGTTTCCTGGAGAAGTTGTGACATCAGTCAAGATTACCATCATAATGAAAACCTTACTCATTTGACTTCTGCCTCTTCAGATCTTACAGCAGTTAGAACAGTGCTTGGGTTGCAATGTGCCCTTGCAGTACTTATGAAGAGTTTCCAAAGCAAATCAGCGAGTTTAGGGTGTTGCCCAGGAAATTTAAATTACTTAATAAAAGTCTGCTTTCAATTTATTTCTGTACTTCCACTTAATATGATTGCTTTATAATTAGAAAATAGTCTTATCTAAGCATTTACCTAAGTGACTTTTAATTTAGGATTGCTAAGCTTTCTTTGCCTTAGGGATATACAGTTTAGATTCATTTATTTACTCAGGTAGAATTTGCACCCATTATAGATCAAATAACTGGTTTTGTTTGTTGATGAGAGAGGGGAAAGATAGGAGTGGAGAGAGAGAGAGAGAGAGAGAGCAAGAGTGCATGCGCAATGTGAGAACTATTGACTGGTTGCTTCCTGTATACTTTCTGACCAGGATCAAACTTAGGTACGTGCTCTGACTGGGGATCAAACCCACAACATTTTTGGTGTACAGGATGACGCTCCAACCAATCAACTGAGCCACCTGGCCAGGGCAACTGGTTCTGTTTTTCTTGTAAAGTACAAAATTATATATAGTCCTCATTTCCTGTTAGTTTTAAACCCAGCATTATTTTGGGGCATTTATGTTTGTACCTGGTATCATTTGTATTTGGGGACACTAGTAACCTGGTGTGCATTTCAACGTAGAAAATGTGGCCTTCAAAGTTCTTTTAATTTTGCTCATAAAGCATTTTTTCAGATGTTTTCCTCTGTTTTGAAAAATGCCCTGTGCTCAAATTTTCCTAGAGTAAAATATCCCACCAGGTAAAGGGTTTAAGTGATCTAGGACATGCTTACTCAATGAAATGCAATGGAGCGGAAAATATCCTGTCTTGCCAGCCCAAGAAAATTATGATTTTTCTGATCTAGTAGTTAAAGTCAATTATATTATTTAAAGAGCTGCTGTTATGTAGACATTAAATTATTAGAAGTAGATTGTAGCCTTTTGTAAAATTATGTTCTGAAGGAATTAGTCTGTAATCTAAAGAATTATTTGGAAGCAAATATGAAGCTGTGCTTGAACTTCTGTACCATTTTTTTTTTAAGCCAACCTTTGTCCTCTTGGTGTGAAGACCAGCCGAGTCAGATCATTGAGGATTAAGGATGAATGCATTGCTCAGCAACCTGCAGGGGTCGAATCAAGCATCCTGGCTTTGAAAAGTGACTCTTTTGCTTAGCAAGCCTAAAAATGTCAGGTCCAACTGTAGAAGGGAAGTTCAGTTATCTGTTGGTTAACACAGTTATTTGAAACTGGTCTCTTGCTTGTTGAGATGTCCTTCCTCCTGTTCTTGTCTAACAGTGTCTAAAGGCATTGACTGGATTGCCAGTGGATTTTCTGTGCAGCAGCTGTATTGCCAGAGAGCTTGGTTCCCAAAGCATCCTGGAGGAAACCACCCCATGACCTGAATAAGAAATGTGTTATGTTAAGGGGGAAGGAAGGGTACACTTACTGTTGTCTGGCAAATGGGAATGGAGAAAGTAAGGGGAGCCTGAGATCACACTATTTTGGGGCAAAGAATGGGGATTCTGGGTCAATGGGGATTTTATTAACTGCCTATTTTTGTGCTAAGGAGAAATATTCTTGATCAAAGTGTTAGCTAGAGGAGGGGACACCAATGGCTTTTTGGGTTGGTTTTAATGAGGAGCGTCCTAGGAAGGACTGCAGAGGCCTGGGGGAGAGGATGGCCTGTGCTGCCGGCGAGGGAAGAGCCTGTCTCTGCAGGGGATGGGAAAAGGAGAGGGCTCTGAGCGGATTAGGATGTGTGTGTGTGAAAAGTTGTAACAAAAACCATACCAGACTAGGAATAAGTTTATTTTTACGTTTATTGTTTTTGACGCTTCTTTCAAAGTTTAACTTATTTAAAATAGAGACTGGTGGAAAACTTCCACAAGTTATTTGGGATTTTTCGTACTTTCCATTTAACCACGATTGTTCTTCCACCTGGACGTAGCTAAAGCATCATCGCCATGCCCATTGTCATCTACTAGCGCTGAAGAAATAGGCAACTGAAGTCTCTGTGTTTTTGGAAAGAAGTCTTTAATCAGGATTTTATTTTGTTTTCCCAGGTAGCCCAGGCATGACCCATAGGGATCTGACTTCCTCCAGTCTGAATGACATTTCTGATAAACCGGAGAAGGACCAGGTAAGCCAAGAATTCTTGCTTCCTTGAAGTGTAAGACTATATGTATATCTAGAAGATGCTGGGAAAAGATTAGAAATGATAATTCCCAGACTGAGAATGAACCAATATGTGCAAATGGGTTTTGTGTACTTTTTTTCTGGGAACGAGGAGGCAGTTTGTGAAGGGATTTGAAGTTCAGAACACAGGAGTTAGAGTATTGATTCCAGCCTTTATAGGTATATACTTTTGAGTAATTTAATCTTGTAACTATAGTTGTATTGGCTTTAAAATAGTAATAATAATCTTTACCTGAGGTTAGCGTGAGGATTAAACGAGATACTTGATGAAAAAGTACAGTGATTAAAAAGGCTAAGAAATTCTGGTAATTGTTAACTCTTGGGCATACTTTTGGCAAAGGTACTGCAGTTTTTTAGTTGTATATTTGTCTATTAAAATGTAGAGTAAATAGTAACTATCCATCTAATATCATAGCCACTGTTAATGCAATGAGCTCTTCATACCCGCCAAAAAGGAAGGTACTCTGTTCTTTGCTTCTCACAAAAGAGTTTGAAGAGAAGCTTTGTAACTGACCCATGATCTCTTCTACAACCCACAGTAGAGTTTGCAAACTAATAGTTCCAGTTTCTACAGCCACTATTTTATTAACTTCGTATACAAAGAGTGAGAAGAAGAAAATGGACGTACATAGAAGATGAAGCTATGTCAGAAAAACCCACAATAAACTTAGGCTTTAAATTTTTTAACTTGCTTTTTTCTCTGTTTAGGTAGGAAAAAAAGGTTGCCAGGCTCAAATTTGTTTTGAAAAAGCTTTTATAATTAATTAGCCAATGTCCTGGAAATGATCTTGGCAGTGCAGTCAAACTTGTTCTGTGTGCTTTTCCAAGTTGGCCCCAAAAACTGAAGTTTCTGATTGACTGATTGTTCTGCCTGGATACAGTTTGGACAGTCACGATGGTACCTCACAACCTCCTGGAGCTACATAGCTTCTCGGTAGTGTTAAGAAATGGGTTTAATGCTCAGAATTTTGAACAGGAGCAGAATCTCTCTTTGTGTCAGCTACATAGTGACAAGATTTGAGGGCATATATTTTATGAGATTCTGTTTTGGGAAAACAAAAGAAACAAATCTGTGAACTGTACTTTTTCTTTCTGGCTCTGCAAAGCCTATGTGCTGATGATTTCAGTAGCGGTTGCCTTATTGAGAAATAGCTTAAAATAGTTAATAGCAGAAGAAGAACATAGCCAAAATTTAGGTGATTCAATGCTTCAATGATATTCCAACTTGGATGTTATATTTATTAAGCAGAAAAACACCTGGGGAGAAGTAGATTTTAAAAAATACATCTGGAGCTCATCTACTTGTAAATCTACATCAATAATCTCTTCTATTTTGTTGCTATGGAAGATTTTTATCCCTTCATTGTCTAGTTATCTTCCCCAATTACCTTAGATTGATCAGTTCTTCTCCTCTTATTTCTTTTATGTTCTTTTAAAAATGTACAAGTTCAGTGGATGCTTACCAAGTATAATGGGTTTAGTTCTCCTTCTCATGCAGGTGTTGAAGCAGCTGGAAGGGTGAGAAGACCCTTCCCATCACGTTACCTCTTAGCCCTGACTCGCAGGTGGGAGCGTTGTGCTCTGTGTGGCATGGCGACTCTAAAAGGGCTTGGCACTGTTTTTCCGGGTTTATCGATAACGCACTAACACCTCACAATTCTGTGGCCAGCCTCAAGGGAAACTGCAGTCCATACACTGCGGCAGATGGCGTAATTGTAGAGATACCTTACAGATCCCCCGGGAGACACTCAGGGCTCACGTGACCTTGTAACTTCTCTGGTTGTCACTTTCATGACACTCATTGTTTAGCTAGCTTTTCTGGTGGGATGTGGCCTAAGATTTATTTATCTGTAATCATTTTTACCACTATCTATTGCCTATTATCTTTAAATACTTGGCTGTCTTTATTTCTATTTTTGAAATCTTGGTCTTTTGCAGAACTAGACATCAATTTAAATAATTTGTCAGAGAATAAAGGGATGAAACTACTAAACCATGTATAAGACGGCAAGCCGCTAAGCCATGACTGCCTTAAAATGAAACCGAGAAAGAAACATTTTGTGATTGAACCACCCGTAATCCTTTTCTGACACATATAATATAGGAGCGAGTCAGCTACATTCAGCTGAGATGACTTCTCATTGTTTTGAAGATTTCCATCCTAAGGTTCACATGAAGCTTCCCTTAGCATTAATAGCTATGTCATATTCACAGTGGTAGAAAAATACAATAGCACCTCCTTTTTTTTTTCCATGGCTCAGCTGAAAAACCTTCTAACGTACATGGAGCACTGGCAGTCTCGCTCCACTCCGCAGAGAAGGTGCAGGGGCTAAGAAAGGCTCATGTTTTCCGAGGTTATAATACTTGTCTTCAGCTTGTTTTCAGGGCCAGTGAAACGTTGCTGTGTCAGGAGAGCTCCAGATGGAACCAAATCTGGGAAAACCTGAGCACAAAGGCGTGTTGTGAGGGGGTGGTTATAATCATTGGAAGTCATAAATTCCTGTAGTTTTGATTACCGCAGTGTGCTTCCTTGTCCCTGTGGTTCAGTGGTGACAGCTTTCCTCCTCCAGGTGTCTTCAAGGGGAACTCGTGTGGTCATTGCAGTGATTATTGTTGGTGTCCCTTGCCAAGGGGATTAGCTTGCCACTTAGATAACTAACAAAGCTGATGTTTGTCCTCATCTTTTCCCTTTCTATAGGAAATTTGACTATAGAAATGGGGGGCAGGAAGGGCAGAGAGGGAGGCAAAGAAGGAAACTATTGGAATAACTGTAACAGCATAAACAATAAAACATTAAAAAAGAAATTTGACTTTGTATAGTTTTCTTCTCCCAACTGATGCTCTTACCTTGTTCTTAAAGAATGAACAATGAGTAGTTATCAATAGTGTTTGAGAAGCACCGATATTCATACTGATTTCAAGAACCCACGTTCTTGAACCTGTGTTCTAATTAAAGTTGGGACAGTTGAATTTTCCCATTTTCATAATGCTCTTCTTCCATGAAAGCCAATTATTCAGATCATTGGAAAACAGATTCTGTATCAGTGTGAAAATGAAGCAGATAGACCTGTCTGAAGTTAACTAAGTTCTATCTTGCATTTTTAATAAGAAAAAGAGGAGTCTTCTGCACAATTTAGGACTGTGGTTTTAAGTAACTGTGACGTTGCAATAAATTTGAGCTTCTAGATCACCCCGTAACTGTGTGCTACTTTGATTTAAACTTGTTCATTCTTAAAAATATATATATACATTCTATGCTGGAATGTGGTCCTGGTGGTAGGATTCCAGAGGCAAATGACACAGATAAGTCTTTTGGTTCATGGGGCTTTCATGCTTTTTGGGGACAGATAGACAATGAACATCAAGAACAGGTGAGCAAATAGAATAATTTCATACAATAATAAGTGCTCTCCTGAAAACTCAGGAGGATAATGTAGAGAGGGACAGGAAAGCTGTTTTAGGTAGGAGGGCTAGGCAGGGAGGAGGCGATCTGGGGCATGAGGTTTCTAGGCTGAGGCAAAAAGCAAGAGTGAAGCCTTGAGGTAGGAACAAGTGTGGCGTATTCAAGAAAATGGAGAAGAAAATACCCAGAGTGGCTGGAGAAAGGCAGCAGGTGTGCAGAGGTAGGTGAGGCCAGGGAAGTCCTCAGGGGAAATTTTCATTTTATTCTGAGTAGTGTGAGACACTATTTTATGAGTTTTATCAGAGAGAGGCGTAGGTTCTGATTTACATTTTAAAAAGACCCCTGGGGGCCTGGCTGGTGTAGCTCAGTGGATTGAGCATGGGCCTGTGAACCAAAGGTTGCTGGTTTGATTTCCAGTCAGGGCACTTGCCTGGGTTGTGGGCCAGGTTCCCGGTAGTAGTTGGTGCATGAGAGGCAACAACACATTGATGTTTTTCTCCCTCTCTTTCTCCTTCCCTTCCCTTCTCTAAAAATAAATAAATAAAGTCTTTAAAGAAAAAAGATCCCTGGGGATGTTATGTGATACGATGGAGGAATTTGCCAGTGTTCTGGATCATCTAGTGTTGTTCCTGTAATTAGGCACTGGATGAGCACCTTAATGCATTACACTGAGAGCTCTGCAGACCCAATAGCCAGTCTCTTAATGTATTTGCCATAGACATCACAGCCTTATTTCTACCAAGCAAAGGAACTTCTTCTGTTCCACAGAAGTATTGTAAGGAAGAAAGTTTCCTAGTTAAAATACTTTTATGTACTATTAATTAGATTAAATTATTAATTAATATCAAAAATATTTTAATGCACTAGAGGTTCATGTAGGCCAAAGAGAGTAGTGAGTTTGAGCTTTGGAGTAGTCGTATCTATACCTCCAGTTCTCTTGATGTTTCTATCAGCTGGTGTCAGGCATGTCATGTGGGTGAAACACATGACTCATGAAACCTTCATTAGAGGCTTCTCGTAGGAACAGTGACAAGCATCTTTGTCTTCATTGTTCCGAAAGGAACATCGGGTGTACAGGAGGAGGACAGAGCAGATGGGTGGGGCTCCTGACCATGCTCTTACCTCTCCTTATGAAGGAATTGAACTCGGAGAGCACTGCAGGACCTGCCCGTATTTGACATTTAATAAAAGACATGGCAGGTTAATAGTTAACCGGAATGTCATTTCTCCGCCTTCTTTTTAATAGGTAGCATTCTGTCATATTCCTATATCACAAATATACTCAGAATACAGTGTGGGGCAAAAGTACGTTTATTGTTGGGAGTATGGGAAATACAGTCTATCCTTATATTATTATTTATTATTGTATGGCTTTCCATACAAACAACTGCAAACTACATTTGGCCCGCCCTGTATGTTGCAGAGAGCAGTAGACTGCCATCCACGTTCATCTTTAGTGGATGTCTACGCTCATGTCACATGTCACCTACTTCTGACCAAGACCTCATTTTAAAAAACAAAAGCAAACACTTTTCCCATTGGGAGGGGGAAATTGTTACACAGCCTGAAAGCAGCAATATCTTATGATGAACACTCTAAGGGCATGGTTACAAAACCTTTATAGTAAATTGTAGTAAATGTGTAGTTTCATATACACATGAAATTATTCTTTATCCACTACAATAACCTGTTAGTATCTATAGAGTTTTTTAAAACTTTAGTTTTTTCTGATTCAGAAGTATTCCAAACTGCTACAAAATCCAAAGTGAAAATGAATAAAATAAAAGGTGAGAATTCACAAATGCTTACCCTCAAAATAACTACCATTAGCAGTTTGATGTAGAGTCTTCCAGAATTTTCTATGCATGAATGCTTATTTGTTTATTTATGGAAAAGAAAGTGGGACCATATTTTTCAGCAAATGGATTTTAATGGGGATTTTTAAAAGATCTTATTTATTTTTAGAGAGAAGGAGCAGAGAAAGAGAGGGAGAGAAACATCAATGTGTGGTTGCCTCTTGCATGCTCCCAACTGGGGACCTTGCCTGCCACCCAGGCATGTGCCCTGACTGGGAATTGAACTGGCGACCCTTCAGTTCTGATGATGGCACTGAATCCCTGAGCCACACCAGCCAGGGCTGCAAATGGATTTTTTAAAAATTGAACAAAACACTATGAATATCTCTTATTTTTCTTAAAGGCTGTATAATACATATGAATCATTTTATTTAAACGATCTTCTAATTTTTTATTGAATTCATTGGGCCAACATCGGTTAATAAAATTATATAGGTTTCAGTTGTAAAATTCTATGATACATCATTTGTGTATAGCATTGTGTTGCTGTGTCACTGTGTATTGCCAATTACCTTCCCAAAAGATTATACCAGTTTGTGTCCTAGATCTGTTAAACACTTAATAAATCCTCCTCCACTGCTAGGATACTGTTTGCCATTCAAATTTGAGGTTCTGCTTTATTTCACTCCACTAAAAAAAAGCTTAGCAACTCAAAGCGCAAGAATCTCAGTCCCTAGCATCTGCCTCTCAGCTCCCTTTGGGAGTTTTTTTCATCTGAAAATTTTGAGGTTAAAACTGGGTTTATTCTTTGGTCAAATTGGATCGCTGAGCTGGCTAATCTGCCTGTGTTCCCAGGCAAGGAGGTGAAAAGTGCAGGGGCGGCAGACTTGGCCACCTGTATGTTTCTTACTGCTTTTTCTGAAGGTGCTGCTGTTACCGACTCTGAGAGAAATCCTTTAGGCTTTGTGGGAATTTCCTTGGCAACCAAAAATGGCTTCATCTCAAGAGCCCTTCTTGGTGGTCAGAATTTGGAACAAAGAGAAAAATTGAAAGAAGAGTTGGACAAGTGTTCTCTTTGAAGCAGGGCTCAGCACATTTGCAGCTTGACTTCGCCTCTCCTTCCTCCTTCCTCTTCTATCCCCAAGAGAATTTTGAATGAACTTATATCCCGACTATAGAGTTAGTTAAAAGAAAAGTTTATACCTTGTGTGGAATGCTTTATTAGGAGCTTTGAAGGAGTGCTGTCATCTGGGATAACTGAGAAAAAGATCAGTGAACCATTTGTTACATGTTGCAGAGTATTTGCACATTTCACTGCTTCCCTATTTCCCTCACAACAGGGAATCTTCCTCCACAGAGTAGCTTTCTGAAGAGGCCATGCCTTGGGAGGAAGTTTCTCTTCCTCTTCTTTGAAAGAGAAGGGCTCCCCACTGTTTCCAGCTCCCTTGTGTGATTGATCCAGTGGGTAGATGATTTATTTGCCTCAGCAGATTGTTATGACCTTATCAATCACTAGCAGCGCTTCCTGGTTACCACCAATGGTCTGGTGTCACTCCCTGGAACTGAACTGAACTGAAAACAATCAGGCATCCTTTTTCCTCTCGTGCCATGTTAAAAGGGTAGCAGTAATTCTTTTCTACAATCTGAAAGCCAGTGGTTAATCATACCCAGCTGGCACCACTGCCTAAATCAGTGCTTTATGCATATACATACAAGAGGCTAGAAAAGAACTGAGTCATTGTAATAGCTTTGAACTTCAAATTTAGCTGCACTGTAGATCATTCAGTGGTTCCATCTGATAGTATTGAGTCTCTATAAAGAATAATTAACAACAACCAATATAGATTGGACATTTATTCATACTAATGCTTTGGTTGTACTGTCAACCCTGTTTTACATATCGGTAAACTTGAGACACAAGAAGAGTAAGTGTTTTCCCCAAAGGTTAATAGCATCTAAGTGGCAGAGCTTCATTATGACACTGGAGCCTGTTCTTTTAATGAGTACAGTGAATTCTGCCTATTTGTATTATGGTCTTTTTCAGGTCCTAGGCATTAGATGTCCAATTGATAGTTACCAGCCTTTGGTTTGTCTTTAAGGCACACATCATCCTGAATAGGTTAATCACCAGAATCACTATTAAATAAAGCAACATTTCAAACACATTAAAAAAAATTTTATTATGTCTTTCCCATTGCCATTTAGTCCCCTTCTACCCACCTCCTCCCAGCAGTCACAACTGTTGTCTATGTCCATGAGCTCTTTTTACTTTTCGCTCAATCCCTCCATCCCCAACCAGCCCCTCAACCCCACTCCTTAGCTGTCATCCTGCTTTCTTTAAGGGTCTTATAGTGACGAGATATTTCTGCTGCCAAAGTGATTAAGACTCAGTGAATCAACTGTGTGTTGTGTGCCCACGCCTCGGGTGGTGTTGGTGGAAGTTGGTGGAAGTTGGTGAGAAAGGCTGATACAATTTTTAAAGTATAAGGTATGGTCTCAGATGGTAAGTTTACCTCTGGCTGGAGAGGCCGGATAAACCGTGCGGCGCCTGCAGTGAAGGGCAGCAGTTCACAGAACGACAGGATAAGTGTGTGGGCGGAGCCATCGGTCAGAGAAACGTGGCTGGAGAAGCATCGTTTCCTTTTAGAGAACGTGACAGAAGATAAGAGTTGTAGCCGAATAAAACATTCTTCCATGTAGAAAGAGTTAGGTAAGAAATGTGAGAAATAAATTGGAATGTAACTATCTACAGAATAACAATACAGGTGAATGACTTGGTTTATCCAATAAGTGGAAAATACTGCGACTTGTAAAATTCTTTGACTAATGGGCCCCAATTCCCCCAAATTTCATGAAATACAACAAAGTTTCGATGTTCAGTTGTTGGTTTTTGTTGTCGTTGTTGTTTTTGTAGTTAGAGTAGCTGTAGAATTAGCGAAAGTGGATTAGATTAATTAGCTAGTTGGCTTGTCCATGGGCCGTGGTAGATACTCACTTGGTTTATAAATCCCTACTTATACTTTACTGAAATGCCCTCTGGGTCCTGACTTTCAGGTTGTTCAATATTTATTTTAACTATCAATATGTATTCACTTTTAGATTATTAAGTCTGATAGATATACAACATTATAACCTTTATAAATATTTTCTGATATAAGGAAAAAGCAATTATTATTAAACTTTTTTCATTGAGCTGATCACAGGAATAGCACTGAAGACTTACATGAGCCTGTTAAACTTTAATTCCTCTGAACTTCAGTTTCCTGTCTCATAATACAGGTATTACAATTCAGTCTAAACTGCCTTCTCCACAGGCTTATTGTCTAAAAAGGAACAAGTTTAATGTACTTTAAAAAATTATACAAATCTGCCCTGGCTGGTGTAGCTCAGTGGATTGAGCATGGTCTGTGAAGCAAAGGGTCACTGGTTTGATTCCCAGTCAGGGCACATGCCTAGGTTGCAGGCCAGGTCCCCAGTAGGGGGCACATGAGAGGCAACCACACATTGATGTTTCTCTCCCACTCTTTCTCCTTCCCTTCCTCTCTCTCTAAAAATAAATCAATAAAATAAAATTAAAAAAATTATACAAATCTCCATTTTCATTCTCATTTTCATTATTTTAGTGCGCCATTGCTTTTAATTTTGGGTTGGATTTTGCTTGAAGATTGGGTACATGGAAGTCAATTCCATTTTTTTAAATATTTTATTTATTTATTTTTAGAGAGAGGGGATGGGAAGGAGAAAGAGTGGGAGAGAAACATCAATGTGTGGTTGCCTCTCATGTGTCCCCCACTGGGGACCTGGCCTGCAACTCAGGCATGTGCCCTGACTGGGAATCGAACTGGTGACCCTTTGCTTCACAGGCCCATGCTCAATCCACTGAGCTACACCAGCCAGGGCTCCATTTTAGATTTTAGTCCTCTCATTGCTTTAGTCCTTTCATATTTGCACTGCTAACTTGGCTCTTTGGGGTTCCTGCTCTTCTGTACTCCGCTGCTGTACCTGTGCACCAGTCACAGGGGCCTGATTGTTCTGCCATGAGCAATGTACATTGTGTGTACATTTCCACTGGACCCAAGGGTCTCTTTTCCTCTCTACTTTTCCAAGTCCTACCTTTTTTTCTGAGACCTACCAAGTGAGCTTATTCCTTACTTGCAGCCTAGGACATTCTGGTTCATGTTAATTACTCCTGTCTCAAATTTCCAACACCATCTAGCACTTACTTTTTGTCACTTCACAGGGACTCACTTGTTTGCTATTTTTTTTGGTGTGTCTCATGTTCTTAGTGGGGTAGGGAGACAGAGTAGGAGGAGGAAGAAGCAGGAGTCTCTTAAGTTAGTTGCTGAGAGTAACAATGATGATGACTAATCTGGGAGAATCTGCTTGTACTTACCCTTTCTCTCAGAACTTTTTTTTTAAAGGCTGACAAAATGACTATGACTATGAGAGTTTCTCAGAGAGAGGTGATTTCAGATAGTATTGTTATTGTCTTATCTTTTCATTCTGGTGACTTTAAAAATTAGTATTTCTTATCATGATCACTGACAGGGTGTTTTATTAGGTTAACTGGTTGGTTGAAATTCACATTCTTGCCAATCTTATACATTTAATTTTTTCATCTAGAACAATCACGCAAATGCTAACATTTCAAATATAGTTTGCTCTTTCACTTGTTAAAATCCATTTGCACATTTTTATTATAATGAGAGCTCAATGAACATAGTTAACAACATAGTTAACTAGCTGACTGACATTGTTTAAACAACATACCAAATCTTTTTTTCTCTTTCTTTAAAACAAAGTGTAGTGTGTCACAAGGATGTATTGGCAAAGCCAACTGTCAGCACAGAAAGATGTTCTATTGCAAAATGACATGGTATTGCTAAGTTTTCCCAAGGGTGGCACATTTCAAATCATGGACTATCCAACATTCTACTTTTAGACATGAGCTGTTTCATTTTCTGTGACATGAGATAGTGTGAAATTATAGTTAAGGCAGATCCAACCTGGAAAGGGTTTAGCATTGAGTGGGATTTATTATAGAATTTACTAATTCTATACATTATTTTAACCCCTTTTCATTTCACCTTTTCTCATAGTCTAGATCCAAGGACTGCATTATGATAAAGATTTAACTGTATTATTGAAAATAAAGAAGAGCATGTTGAGTTGAAATCCATCTCTATATTAGGGTGACTTATTTCAGGAACAGCTTTTGGTCAGAGCTGGAAGGAGTTTATCTCTTCTTACAGTGTCTTTGACTTCATTACTCATTGTTTCTCAAATGAAACTTACGGAGGAATCCTGTTTCAATATCAGCTTATTTGTGATATTGAGAAATAAATAAGGGAAATTCCAGAAATTTCCATCTTACCTTTATGTTATATGAAGAAAAACTAAAGGCATACTAATTTATTGCCTTGTCAAATCATGATCTCTAAGAACGCATCCCCAGACACTGCATTCTGGAAGGAAGATCTTGTTTAGAAAAATAACAATCGCCACTACTACTTGATATAGTTGTGAAACTCTTTTTCAAAGTGAGGAATTCTCAAGAATTATGAGACATTCAGGACATTATGAAAACACCTGTGAAATGGGACGATGGCCATGTTTTTCCTGTGCCTGCCTGTCTTTGTGGAACTCCCTGAATGAAGTCCTGCTCAGGGAATGGACCTAGATTCATGTCTCATTTTGGTTTCCAGGTATATTTATAAATGTTTTGTATAGTTTTTGATTTTTAAAAGATGTGTTGAAGTAGCACAGCATGAAGTTTTTATTAAAATAAAAAACAAGAATAAATGAAAATAAACTTCTGTAAGATGTCCCTACTCTAATGCTATACTAAGGGCTATACACTGTGATGCTTATATATTCCCCCGTCTGTGCCTTCACGGTCTAAACCACGCTATTGGCTATATTTTCATCCTTTTAGTTGTGGCATCTTGATCTAAATTCTCACCTTGGAATACCTCAGTGTGGAAAGAATAAGAACAAGATTTAAACACAAGGACTATGTAGTGTCCTTTCAGAGTTGTCTGGATAATAGGAATGTATTTTGCTTAATATAGAAGAAAAGCCTGGGTTTTATAACCCTAGAGATGATGGTTCAAATCCTGGTTTCCTTACCTACCAGCTGAGTGATCTTATGTAGGTACTTAATGTCTCTGAGCTTTAACAAAGGGGGTAAAAACTTATTTTTTATGTTTTTATAAGAATAAAAGAGATAATATGTGTATATTAGGCACAGATTAATTAGATGTTTAAAAAAATATTGCTTCCCTTTCCTACCCTCTTCTCTTGCCTCCTTGTGAATAGAGGAATAAAATAAGCTATGAAGCGAAATAGAGAAAACTGAATCAAATAAAATAAACGAGGCAATATATTTTTAAGTGACCCAAGAGAAAGTAGCAAATTAGAATACTGGGTATTTTAAGATTTTTATTAGAATAAATCTTAATTTAGAGTATCTCTATATTAAATAGTGCCAGAGGCACAGACATATAAAATTTTGTGGTGGTGTTTTCTCTTTTCCCTCCTCTTTTCTGAAAGTAATAAATCACTTTCTTAAACTAGTCAGTTTAGTAGTACAATAAGAGTGTATTTTTATATTCATATAAGCAATTATAATTTTTATTTTTTAATTTTTAAATTAAAAAGTGTTTTTTCAAACAACTGCAATTTTTGAATCTGAGAATGTAGACAGCTGATAAAACACTGCAAGGGTGTATATAGATAACATGAGATAGGCTTTGCGCTGAAGGTGTGCACAGAGGATGCTACTCATGACTTAAACCTGTTTGCTGGCCCCCCACTTCCTTTGCAATGAGCACAGAATCCTTAGGAAGCCCCCCAGAGCCCTTCGTTATCCAGTCTCTCAGGTACAGCGTGTGCCAATCTACTGGCTGCCTTGGGCCCTTTGCACACGCTGTTTCCTCTGACGGAAATTCTCTGCCTGCTCAGGCAACTGTTGTCCACCCGTTATTTCTCTATTAATGCCACCTCTTCAGGGGTGTTTCCTGTGACTCCTCCATTTAGGCCAGAGCCAGTTCTTATAAGCTCTCTTTGCACATTATGCTCTTCCATCATGACACCTACCAAAACTGTCACCAAATAATTGCCTATTTTAATTTTTAGTAAAATGCTGCCTCAAAATTAAAGATATGATGTCTGAAAAACTCCAGCTCATGGATCATAGCCTGCCAGGAGGCTGTTTGTGTACAGCAGGCAAGATAAGAAAGGTTACAGTTTTAAAGAGTTATTTTTAAAAAAAAGGAATAGGAACAAGTATGAAAGACACATGGACAAAAACTAGGGGGGTGGAAATGGGAGGGAGTGGGGAAGGCTGGGTGGGTGGGCTGGGATGGGAGTAAAAGACAGAAAACTGTACTTGAACAACAATTAAAATAAAAAAAGAAGGAATATGTGACAGAAACTGTATGTTGCCTGCAAAACCTAATTGAACTTACCCCCACCCCCCAAAAAAGGGTTTGCCAACCTATGATCTAAATCATTGCTGTATACGTTGAGTAGATGAACATAAGTATTTATACATCACTTTATTTTCATGAGCTGGACACTTGATTACAGTGAGGTGCCCACAGAGTCCATGATGATGTTGTTATAAGCATTTTGATGAACTGAGGACTGTGTGATGATCATAGAGTTCTTAGCTAGAGAATAATTGTGCTCAAAGTGTGTGGATTAATAACCATTGTAAATGTAGAATAAGTTTTAATGTCATGGCACTTTTTAGATTGTATTGCCCTGCTGAACAGATTTATTAGCAATTTAGATTAAGACACAATGGGTGCTTATCAAATTCTCAAAAGACATAAAATTGACAAGATTAGCTACCTAAATTTCAAATGATAGAATCAAGAAAGAGAGTGATCTTGACAGGCTGAAACCACAAAGACTTTAACAAGAATACATGTTAGCTACATGAGTTCAATACATGTTGTACATACTGTGAAAAATCCTACTTTTTTTGGACATAAAGCTTATGACTCATCAGATTTAGGTTTTTCAAAGGTGCCCACTATCAAAAACAGTTGAGGGGGTAAGGTTATGGTAACTAGGATGGTGAGATGGTTCCCTTATGGTGAAAAAAATAGATTTACTGTCTATTGCTCTAGACATGAACTTGTAATAGTAGGTGCATGTTTTATGGAAGCAGTTTTTATTTTAACATAAGGATTCATTATATAGGAAATAGGGCCTTATTGCTAACTTATTTATGAAGCACCAAACTTTTTTTGCATTAAACCTGTATGAGGTATCATTGCTACAGAGGTGAATCGGATACCATCTCTGTTCAGGGGTTCTGATTACAGATTGTAAGACGAATCTGTAAATAACATAGGGTGGATATTTTAGTCCAGAGAAGGGAGCATGGGTTCTGCCAGGACCTGGGGAGTGGGCAGAAGTGACATTTGAATTAATCCTTGAGCTAAATGCTTTTGTCCTTTACTGTAATGTTCAAGAAGAAGCAAATGACTGTATGTTAGGAATATAGAGTATTAGGAATGTTAGGTTCAGGGGTGGGATATTGGGCTAGATAGTCTTCAAGTTCTTTTAAGATGGACTGAGTTGACGAATGTCAAATGAATGGCACATGGGGATTCATAATTTCAAAATTCACAAAAGAGGTAGAACTTCGCACTGCAGGGTACCATGGAACAAAGGAGTGAACAGACTCTCAAGCTCAGTGTTCATGTCAGTAAAGTGATCGTAACCTACTGGCGCCTAGTCAGAGCCCCCAGGTGGAAATGAAGAACTTCTCAGGGGAGTTCGTGTATGGCTGTCACCTGCTGTTATGTCAGGATTTTACTTTCCCCTTCATTTCTTTTTTTATGCTTCTTCAGTGTTTTCTATTGTTCTAATTTGGTTCATGTTCTCAGAGACCTCAGTGAAGCGTACATTAAAAAAATCTGCTAAATAAATAATAGCATGACTACTACAGATTTAATTATAGCCCCACAGCTGCCTGTTTGAAGTGTTCTGTTGGGGCCATATGGTTCCTTGTGTATCCCAGCCCTGAAAAGACCTGGTTTAGATGCTTCCCAGCTGAACTGCAAGCAGCCATTTGGAAGGCGGTAGATTGTATGCTTCACCCTTCTTGTCTCTCTGTGGATGGGATTTTGGTAACAATTTCTAATTAGGCCCCAAGTAATCCAGTATTAAAGCGTCCACCAGACAGGCCTTAAGAGTATGCCCACTTGTTAGTTTTATAGGCTGAGTTTTGTCACCACATTTGATGTGCAGAGTGGAACGTACTTCTCCATTTAAGCACTTTCATTCAATGGCTTTACAAAATCTCCTCACCCAAGGATATGTGTTTATTAATTTGAGAGAGAGAGAGAAATGTTGATGTGAGAGAGAAACATCGATAGGTTGCCTCCCATACAAGCCCCTACCAGGATGGAACCCACAAATTTTTGGTATACAGGACGATGCTCCAATGCATCTACCAATGAGCTACCAGGCCAGGGCTCATTCACTGGCCTTTTAAAAATAGTATTTTAATGGATGATTTTGAAAATAGCGTCCAGTGGTCTTGGGGGGAACAGAAGTAGAGGAGGACTGGGCACCCGTCCTGCCGCTATTCTAGGAGTGTGACCTTCACTGAATAGGAAACTTCTTTGGGCCCCAGGAGAGCAAGGGCTGGTCCTTCTAGGTCCCTTCCAGTTCCAGAATTCTGCGAGAATCATCTGGGAAACATGTTCCTTTGGTGATAAACATCTAGAGTAGAGGGGTGGCCATTCCTTTTCCCACTGTGGCATTCTCTATATCTTTTCCCCTATGGCTTACAATGACCACATTTCCCATCCCTTGGGCCACCAATACTTTCATTATGAACTCTGTGTAAAGGTCGAAACCTCTGAGAGCAGCAGTTTGGACCTTCCTTACGTATTGCTTCAGTTCAAATGCAGTGATCCTTAAGCCTTTTCCATGTCAGTGATCCATTTGAGTTTGTGATGAAATGATGGATGCTTTCACCAGAGAAATGGACAATAATTGTGTAGACACAAAAATGCATATAATTACAAAGTACCCATGAAGCTGCTGGGTCACCACATTCAGGACTGCTGCTCTGTTCTCTGATAAGAGCCCTGCTTTTTCCCTTTTGTTCCAAGTGAAGGGAACTGAATTTGAGGTTTGGGACAGAAAAGTAGGTGGTATGAAGCCTGAAGCACTAGCTCCAAGGGTTCGCATGGTGCCCAGGTCAGCCTTGCCCGGCTCACGGATTGCATCGGAGTGGACAGTGTTTCCTCAGTTCCTGCACAAGAAAAGCGTTCTGCATAGGTGTTTGTCAGGCTCTTACCTTTCAACTCTCTTGGTTGCCTCCATTGTTTTTGATGATTCCACCTCCTAGCTCTCATCCCCTGAACTTTCTGTTTTTGAAGAGTAATCTACAATTTTTACTAGCTACCTGACTAGGATGTATGCAAAAGAGATGCACATAAAGCCTTTCCCCTTAAACTATGATTTTTCTTTAAGTCACTGACCCTATGATGCTAATTTTTAGGGTTTTCTGTGTTCACTTGTTTGATTGCGTTGCCTTCATTTGGTTGTTCCTTTTGCAACCCTGCTGCTCCAGTGGCAGCTGGAAATTGCGGAGCAGCGAGAAGAGAGAAACCCTGCGTTGGGGACCTTTCTTTTTGGGTAGAAGAGGAAAGACTGTAAATAGAAATTGCTTTTTCAGATATTAATAGAAAGGGTGAGAGTTAGAAGAAAATCATTTTCATGTTTTTTTCCCCGGCTGAAAATACACTCATTCAAAGACAAGGTGTCATCTGGGGGAACACAGGTAAAAAGGTGCCCCCATCGCAGGGGGGGATATTTGTTTGACAGTGTGGCTGCACTGATCCACCCATGCTCATCTCAGCCTTCAGTGCATCTGATTTTTCAGCCTTACTATGGGGTTGGTGGTTCTGTGAACATCTCAAGTTAAAACTCAGGCATCTACACACTTGGTAGAATTAACTTACCTAGAGAGGTATTCTACTGGATGATTATAAGCCTTTAGGTCTGTGATACAAACTGAGGAGAGAGATTTCTCTCTATAATTTGGAGAATTGTATTTCTGAACTAAATGTGGTGCCAGTGTAACTTCATTCCTTTGGAAGAGATAAAAATATTTTGTCACATCACCTGTTTACCATATGTTATATATTTGTATTAAAACCCTAACATGATAATAATAATTGTTACCATTTACTGAATATCTATCATGCTACTTCATATACTGTACTAGGGGTGTTTTACATATTACCTGTAACATATAATGTATTATTATCAACTTGAATTTATGAGATAAAGAAGCTAAATGCTTAAGATAAGTAAGTCTACTGTCTTCTCAGCAGCTGTTGCTTAGGTTAAAATAACATGAAAACTCAGGCCATAGATATTTTCGGTGTTCAGCCAGATCAGCACTGGCACATCTGTTATTCATCAGTAATGGTGAATCATTTGCTTTTGACCTTAGGGAGCATTGGATATTTGAAGAAATGCACTTCTGGTGGTGTGTGTCATTCTCGACTCTTCCTTCACCTTCATTCCCTCTGTTCAGGCATTTGACAAAGTCCTGATATTCTGGATTTTGATTTTCCTTAAATCTCTTTTCAACATTCTGTTCCCACTGGTGTTCTCTTGCTTCAGGGCCTCATAATATTCCTCCATTTAACACGGCTATTGAGCTGCCTCTTATTTACCCAGCACTATTCATAGACACTGTCAAACGTCATCTCATTTACTCTTCTGAACTCTTTGAAAGGATCCCTTATTAGCCCCATTATCCAGATGAGGAAACTCAGCTCAGAGAAGTGATGTAGTGTGTGCCAAAGGTCTCAGAGCTAGTAAGGGGAAGAACTGAGACTTTGCAGAGCTCTGCCTGACTCATCAGAGCTCATTCTCTTTTCTCTGCTGGAGCTTAAATCAATCACTGAGAACAATCACTGAGCTCAGCATGGGGAAGCTTGATTCTGGAGATAGACAGCCTTTGATTTAAATCTTCTCTCTGTCTTTTCCAGCTTCATAATCTTAGTCAAGTTGTGTAATCTCTAAATCTCATTTCCTTATGGGTAAATATTGACAGTGGTAACTGCTTTTAGATGTGTTGTGATAATTTAATAAGATAATGCATGTATAGTTCCTGGTCTAGTGCCTGTCTAGGAACTATTGATTAAAAGATGTTAGCCATCATTATTAGTATTACTACTAATAATTTTAAATTACTGTTGAAAACTTTTGTGCCTCTTCGTAATGATAATGCTTTCAGAATGCCATTTTACTGATCAGAGGTTTGAAATCTTAAATTTAGAAGGAATTCAACATGTGGCCATTCTCTAACAGCAGGACTCCCTTTCAAGTCTCACTGAACAATCTTGGAGAGGGGTAGGGAGGACTTGAAGGCCTTTCATTAGTAATTTTTAAAAAACAGTGAGTGGTAGCTACCAAGTAACCCCCCCAAAGTTATTTTTTACCTACTCATAAATTATGGTAAAGGCCCTTTGTTTCCCACCAGAGACCCTTCTCATGTTTGCTACCACCAAAGGTGCCCCAAACCTCTCCTGGAGCCTTCTGTGTCCTCACTTGTGTTCAGATGGAGTGTAAGGATGCCACAACACAGGTGTGATCACATGGATTCCATGCATTTAACAAACGTGGTGAACACATCACCAGGTGATGCCTTTATAAGGCACCGGGGAAACAAAGTTGAATAGTCTATGGTTTCTTTTTATAGGGTACTTAAAAACCCTTCTTAAAAGTACTGATGGCCGAATAAGAGGTACTGCCAAGTCAATCGATGAATGCATCGTGATAAATACAATCTCATGGGGAAGGCTAAGGTCCTGTTGTAGAACAAAGTCAGGGTTAGTTGGGGGAGTCCTGTCAGGCTTATCTACCTAATAATTTTGGGCTGAAGTTTGGAGGCATAAGTTGTAGTTAGTATTGAGGTGGAACCCAGGTAGAGGGCATTTCCTGTCAGATAGATTGATTCATGAGTGTTTCCAGTTTCCTTCCTTGGTTTGTGGAGCAGGCGACCTGCCTTTACATTTGGGGAGTTCATGACACAACATTGAAAGAGGAAACAGACTTTAAAAGCACTCTCAGCTACCACTTAGAACTTGCACGTTCTTGATTTTCTTAAAGTATTTTTTAAAGTGCGATTGTCTTTATTTTGATTTTCTGCTTTCCTTGTCTCTCTGATTCATATTATTTTATGCAATTAAATACTGTTAAGTGCTTTAAAATATGGTCATTAACTTTTTAAAAGGTTATCTGTACAGAGCCTAAACCATTGTAGATGCTTAACATTGGTTTGTTATATAAAACATTCAGAGATTTCAGGACAGTATCTTCTAAACTTTAGGCAGTAAAATGTATTCACAGGAATATCAGTTTCACAGTACAGTGACATAAACAGAGCATTAAAGGTTATCATTTCCATTCTGGCTTGGTTGTTTAGCTACATGAGTTTCATGATGTTCCTTAAACTTTTTGAACTTTAGTTTCTCTTATCTGTAAGATGGTTAAATAATGTATTTACCATAGGCTTGCTGTAAGAATTCAGCAAGATAGTAAATGTGAAAATGGTTTAAAAGTTGTAAATAGCTATAAACATTGACAGTATTATTTTTTATTGATATAAGAAATGAGAAAATGTGACTAGAGATTTTGACAAGTTAATTTTTAAAGTAGGTCAGTACTTGAAATTTCATCCTATTTGGGAAATCAGAACTGGTGGATTGTACTTAAAGTTATATTTGGTTTAATAGCCACTTATAAATGTGCTGCTTTGTAGAACATTTGCATTAATGGTGGTGAGATGTCTATATTTGGAAGGAAAAATTAGAAAATCAAATTTTCACCCTCCGGGGACCATTTTCATTTTGTTTTTTTTTTTAAATGGAATAGGCAAATGTAGGAGTGATCAAAAAGTAAAAACATGTAGCCCCAAGCCTTTCGGCAGCTTATTTAATGATTTTGTTTGCACGCTTTCTTATTTTATACACTCTGGAAATCTCAGACCATATCATAAATGTTCAGTACTGATAACATTATAAGTGTTTTTCCAGATTTTGAATTCTGTAGGTGATCAAGCAATAGTTCCTCTTTTTAGCCCTCTTAGACATTGGGCTGGTGGTGTTTGAATTTAGCCTCAGAAATATTCTTCTGAATCATAGCTTAGAGTTGACCTGCAGGGCAATCAGAGCTTCTATTAAAAACAAAACAAAAAATGTTTCTGGTCACACTGAAAAAGTCCAATCCCACAAAAGATAAGTAAAGAATATCCTTATTTAGGACTCCCGGCCAAGATGGAGGCATAGGTGGAAGCACTGTATCTCCTTGCACAACCAAGATTAAGGTCAACAAAGATTTATAAACAATAACACAACCAGAACACAGAAAATTGAACTACGGAAGTCCGACAACCATTCAACCAGATTGATAGCGTCACAATCCTGTGACTAGGTTGCCCCGCCCTGGTAAACACCTCAGGCTCCACCACCCATACATAACAGGAGCCACCTGACCAAAAATGACTCAAATAGAAGAACAGATCAAAGCCCCAGAGCCAACACTTTGAAGCGACCAAGAGATAGCCAACCTATCAGACGCACAGTTCAAAACACTGGTGATCAGGATGCTCACAGAATTGGTTGATTTTGGTCGCAAATTAGATGAACAAATGAAGGCGATGATAAGTGAAATGAAGGAAAATGCACAGGGAACCAATAGTGATGGGAAGAAAACTGGGACTCAAATCAATGGAGTGGACCAGAAGGAAGAAACAAACAACCAAACAGAAAAGAATGAAGAAACAATAATTCAAAAAAAATGAGGAGAGGCTTAGAAACCTCCAGGACATCTTTAAACGTTTCAACATCTGAATTATAGGAGAACTTCCCCAATCTGGCAAAGAAAATAGACTTCCAGGAAGTCCAGGAAGTTCAGAGAGTCTCAAGAAGTTGGACCCAAGGAGGAACATACCAAGGCACATAATTACATTAGCCAAGATTAAAATGAAAGAGAGAATCCTAGAAGCAGCAGGAGATAAGGAGACAGTTACCTACAAAGGAGTTCCCATCAGATTGTCAGCTGATTTCTCAAAAGAGACCTTGCAGGCAAGAAGGGGCTGGAAAGAGGTATTCCAAGTCATGAAAGGCAAGGACCTACATCCAAGATTACTCTATCCAGCAAAGCTTTCATTTAGAATGGAAGGGCAGATAAAGTGCTTCTCAGATAAGGTTAAGTTCAAGGAGTTCATCATCACCAAGCCCTTACTTTTTGAAATGTTAAAGGCACTTATCTAAGAAAAAGAAGATAAAAAACAGGAACCGAGAAAGGACAGCAAACTCATAGGTATTAGCATTCACACCAAAAACAAAAGCAGACTAAGCTGACACCAAAATCAGGAGCTGAGACACAGAAACAGAGATCACGTGGAAGGTTAGCAACAGGGGTGTGGGAGGAGTGGGGGAGAAGGTACAGAGAATAAGTAGTATAGAAGATGGGGAGAAAATAGAAAATGAGAGGGCAAGAGTAGTGTGGGAAATGTAGAAACTAAAGAACTTATGACACATGGACATGAACTAAAGAGGGGGAGTGTGGGTGGGAAGGGGTGTGCAGGGTGGAGGGGAATGAAGGGGGGAAATGGGACAACTGTAATGGCATAATCAATAAAATATATAGAAAAAAAGAATATCCTTATTTAGCAGAGAAGTTTTAAGATAATTCTTCTTACGTGGTCTTGGAATAGAATGCAGTACCTGCTTAAGCTTATAAAACAGTGATTTTTATCTTTTCCCTTCTGCCATTTTCTAGTTTCGCGATCATATAATTTATAATAAAGAAGTAAGATTTAGGAGTACAATGCTGGGATGTGTTTATGATATTTGTCCAGGCCATTCAGGAACACCCAGACCCTGTCTTCTGCCAGGCACTCTCTCAAGATCATCAGGGAAAATGTACACACAGAGAATCAAAGGCCAAGGAACCCTGAATTATTGGCTGAGGCTTTGGCTGTGAACCCCAAAGCAGAATCCCGATGAACTAGGCAGATCCTTCTGTCTCATGCTGATAGCTGTAAAGAGCCTAGAAGCAAAACAGGTCGCCTTTTCCTTGTACTCAAGAGTAGGCCTGCTCTTTGTGCTGGGAATCCCCTACTGCAAAGAAAGAGCTTTCATTGAGAAGAACTATTTTCCCAGTACCTGGAGAAAAGTTGATGTAGGCCTATTGACGCAGAATCTGATTAGTAAAGATCAGCCCTTCTTTTCCTTAGCTGTGGGCTTCTCGAAAGTGGAGCAGGAGCAGGGATGGGAGATAGCGACAGTCAACAGTTAACCGTAGAAACCATCTGTAGGTAATAAACGATTCTCCAGCTATCATACCCCAGGATCCCCAGAGTTTGAGACTGTAGATATGCTCCAAATAGATACACATAGTTCTTGGTAGGTCAAGTCTATTTCAAAGTTATCCCAGGGATTAGTTTTCACGAGGTTCCTTTTGATAGCCTGCTTCTTTATCCCAGGCCTGTTGGAGGCTAATTTTAGCATGAGGAAAGCAAACTTGATTAGGTGATATTATATTTAGGTTCAGCAGTGGCGGGATGTTAGGGTTTGTATACCATTGGAAGATAAAGGCAGGAGTGCATCATTTCAGACAGAGCATACCCAGGTGGCCTGCCCGGTCTGCACTGTAAGAAGAGAGAAAGCAGGAGAGAAGTCTACTCTCTATGCTAGAGAAACTAATAAGAAGGGAGGGTTGAGACCCACATGTTTTTTTGTACATCGCTAGATATTTTACCTCCCATCTCTTCTAATCTTTACAAAAGTTTTTAAAGTATGGGTTATGGCCATGGAATATGTTTTTAGTTTTTCACTTTCCTTGATCTCTCTAAGGGCATCCTGCCAAGGGAGCACTACATGTAAGCCAGGTCTGCAGTGAAGTGACAATTTAGTTATTAAAACTCTCATTGTACTATCATTGTTTTATTAAAGTAAAACGTGTGTGATTTACACATATATAAATCATACATCTGCTTGATGATTTTTCTCAATGTGGACACACCTGTGTAATTAGGCCACTCAGATTGTGAAATAGAACATGATCAGGTAGTACATTTGTTTTTTATGTCAGGATTTCTTTTCTTATTTTTATTATTTCCTCTTTTATACCTTTTTTGAGTTTCATTTGCAGTTTTATTCTTCTTGAGATCTATGTTTGGATCATTGAACTTTAGCATTCCTTCTTTTGTAATATTTACATGGAAGACCATGCATTGTACTCAATGCACATGTTTAAGAGTGTGTTCAACAAATTTTGATATGGCATATTTTTATATTATGAGTAATATTGACTTTAACAAGTCAATGATACCTTTTTTAATTTCGAGAACATCTGTTATGTTTTTAAAATAGATTCTGCTGAAATTCTCTATCTTATAATAAATATTTGAAAAATATTAAGTTATTTTAAAGTCTGTGTTTGATAACTACAGTATGTATCTCTGCTTTGAGTTTGTTTCTAATTCCTGTTTTTTTTCTCTTGGGTTTCACTCATTTGATCTTGCCTGCAAGTATGCCTAACAATTTCTATTTAATGTTAGATATAAGATATACATGGTAGAAATAATCTGATACTCTTGATGATGTTATCTTTCTTCACAGATAATTTCTTTTGCTTTTGGTTGGTATTTAGGTTACGGGCAGGTCACCATAATATTTACTCTGGAAGTGAGCTGGTTAGTAGGTGGGTTTCAGTCTTTATGTGAATTGGCCTATTCCTAGTTTGCCCTTTGCCTCGCGTTTTTGTTTTTAGGGGTCCAAACTGGATGCCTGGCATGCTTTCCTATCATTTTGAGAGTGTAGAAGGATCTGCTCAATTTCTGAATCTCTGTAGCTACTTAGGAATTGTCAGATACCTTTAGAATTATATCAGCTAAATTTAGCCTCACCTCTATAGTTTCCTTTTTCAGAGATAGTGTTTCCTCAAGTTTTTAATGTCATAGTGTCTTTTCTGATTCCTTTAAACTAGTGATTTTCAAACAGTGTGCCACAAGAATTTTTAAAACATGCAACACCTGACTATTTAGTTAGGGGCACAGACCCCTTTTTAGTTAGATTGTCACATAGAAACCATGACAACAGCCAACACGACAATAGCTGTTCAGTGTGAATGAATTAAAGGTATACCTATTTTTTTTGTCAGATTGGCAAAAATACATTTTTTGGTGTACCACAGAATTTTAGTAATTAGCTTATATGTGCCATGAGATGAAAAAGGTTGAAAATCACTGCTTTAAACACATAGTAAAAATCCAGCTTTTCAGTTTTTCTTGATGGAAGGGCTGGTATGATGCAAGCCAGTTATCATAGCTGGAAGTGATGTCTCTTAGAAACATTATTGAGATCAGAAATTTCTAGTTCACCAAATACACAGCTCCAGGCCTACAACCCCCCACACAGAATCTAAATTTTGGGATTCATAGACGTAAGAGATACATATTGTGACAGAGAGATGCAGTCGAGCCTGTGAAATACAGGTGCGGCTCTGAAGCTACTTAATCCAGCCAGCCTCACGGATGATGATGGCGTCTCTTTTTTCCGTTCACTTGTCTTGCTACAAGATAAAATGGTCAGCTTGCTTCTTAGCTTCAAAGCACTGTATCCTTCTATTAGGAAAAAAGTCCCAATGAATTTGTCCAACTTTAATCTATCAGATTGGCCTCTTTTTCCAAGGTGTAGGGAAGGGGAGTGGGCAGAGGCAGAATTATCTTACTGATGGTGAGTGGAAGAACACTCTTGTTCCTACCCTAACAGTTAATATCGTAAATGAATCAATTCATACTGGATAAATATTTTACCTAGGCTTCTTCCCCTCATTCTTTTGAGTTCCTTGAATCTTCATTTTCCACAGCATGTAAGTATCCTTCAATGCCATACCTTAGCTATTGCTCAGGAATCAGCCTCAATAAGATTAATATGTAAGGTAACCATATACCATGTTCCATAGTCCAAGATGCTTTTCAGCATGAAAGAAGGCGATGTGAATAATTACATCAAGACAGCGGGGGTAAACCGGGACCATCTAAAGCAAATGGTGGGTCTTGACTGCACTTTACCAGCAACACAGGAATCTTTGCAGTGCAAGAGCACGATTCTAGGGTGACCTGGAATAATTTTCGAGCTTACCAGATGAGTTTTTTGGGGAAAGAGCAATTTCCAAAGAGAATGGAAGGGGGCAAAATCAGCAGGAAGAAGAGAAAATAAGCGAAGAAGAAGAAAAACAGAAGGGAAAGAACACCAGTAAGAAAGCCAGGAATAAGCTCTTTGCTCAGGAAAACAGGTGGGTGTCAGCTTATGAGCATGACGCATTAGGCAGGGTGAACTGAGAGTGAATATAGGTGGGAAGATTAAAGTCATTGTCCTGGAAGAGAAAAAAGAGGTAGGGAGTGCAGTAGCAGTAGGCATAAGCTTTTTAAAAATAATGAGAAAGTATACTCAAATTTAGATGATTTTTAAAACATTGCTTATAGTAAGAACAGCCCACAGAATCACCACCTAATAAATCAGGTTCAAATGACAAACCGTGAGTAGTCCTGGTTATAAATAAATGACACTGCATTACAGATGCACTTATTTTAACATTTGCTAACAATGCCAGAGAAAAGGAGGTAGGGTTCAAGTGACTGAGAAATAACATGATACCTACTTACCAGCTGATGCCCTAGCTCTGAGTGTGGTGGTAAGGTGGCTTGGAGGGCATAGTGTTAATCAAATGGTTATCCCAGTAAATGATTATTAACATTGGTTACCAGCTACATTATAATGTGTCCCCTATAGAAATCCTAAAATATGCAAACTGCTTCCATAGAAGAAGGCAGGAGAATTTAAGACCAGAGTGGAAAAATGGAATATCGGTCTTCTCACAGTTAGCTATGTATGAAACATATCACTTGTATATGTGTAACTTTTCCATTGTCACACAGATGTGCCATTCTAAATAAACTATCTATTTTATAATCAGTCCACTTGTTCTGCTTTGTGCATTCATATTGTCTATATTAATACTGTGTTTACTGGGTTGTTAGAAATCTGCTCAGATCATAAGAAAAGCTAAGAAATTTTAAGAGTAAACATTTGTGGCAGAGGGCAAGCCATATTCTTCTGGATAAGTATAGCAAGACCTTCCTGTGGGAGAAGGAATACGGGCTAGTCTAAAAGGAACCTTCAGTGTACACATCTGAATTCACAGAGTTGGTGGTGTTGCCTGGTAAAGACAAAAAACACACACAAAATCGCTGAACTAATCATAGTAGCTCTTACCAGTTGTAGCTCCAGACAACAGCCATTTGAAATCTATTTCTTTGAGATCAAGGTTGGCTAAGGGAACTGCTTTTTTTTCCCCCACTGTGTGTGTTCTCACAGTTGACCCTGCATGAAATCCAGGCTGGGTATCCCTTGGAGAATCAACTAATGATCTATAAGAAAGGAATGTCAAACTTTATCTTTGGAATTCAATCCAGATGAGTTTATTGGGTGATTTTCAACCTGATTTGAAAGCCCTCAGAATCTGTTCTTGTTTTCATTATCTTTTATTGTTCTTTGTAATACTTGAGTTACTCTTCATTTTTTTGTTTAATATTTATCCTTTTTTTCTTATGTTTTACTATTGTTTACACTTTATTGTGTAAGGCCAGAATTGGTTTCATCCTTCAGTCATTACTTTTTTTTATCAAATATTGTTGAGGTACTTAAAGATAACATAAATCAGTATTTGAAGAGCTCACCTTTGCTAGAGAGATCTTTAAACTTTGAATCACAGGAGAGCCTTTCTTGTCCTCCGTTGCCAGGTGTGATTGCTGCACTTGGTGACCACCCTTTTGACAATATACCTTTCATACGGTATTTATGTTTTTTTCTTTCATGTAGCTACTTCCGTATTTGCTTCTCTCCATTGCACTGTAAACTTCAAGAGAGTAAGGTCTGTCTATTCTCCGTAGTGCCCACTCCCAGGCCTTAAACATTGTAAGTACCCCTAAAGTTTAAAGAGAGTTAAATGCAATGGAGAGTGGGATTAAATGGTAGATGAGTATATTTCTGCCCAATGTAGCATTTCTATTTTGTCTTTATACCATAATGGGTTTTATTTCTCCCTAGTGGGCGATAAAGCATTCATAGGCATGCAGGCATATTCAAGGCTCTGAGAGAGTCTGTAGTATAGAAACTTTTTAAATTTTATTTAACTGGGAATTCCTAAAATTTATTTGGTAAGTCTACTTTTTCGAAGGGTCTGGACTCTTCAGTAAACAGAACTCACCCCAAATTAATTATAATTCCCCAAATGAAATTTTCTGGCTTATGTAACTGGTAAGAATTCTTGATGAGTTCACAGAATGAAGAAACTGCAGGACCTCAGGGCCAGGGACTGGGGACTCAGGAATCTCTCTTTTCAGACGTTTTTCTCTCCTGCTTTTGTCTGTGTCCTTTTGGATACTGACCTCATTGTCTCTGAATGTGGGCAGTGCAGTGACAGGGCCTTTCAACAGGGAGGGGAACAATCTCAGGTGAGAGAGAGAACGTTGATATTTACGTATTCAAATATTGGTTTTCCAAAAGGCTTTGGTCCTGAGTTGAGTCATGCATCTATCCTTTGGACTCATTGGTGTTATCAGGGGCAGAGTTTATTAATACTGGCCATGTCTAGGCCTGTTGTCCACTTAAATGGCCTGGGTGGTGGTGTTATGTCCAGAACCTATGACCTTAAGAGAGGATTTAGGAAAGCTTCCTGGGAAGAGCAGAAATAATAGCCATCATTCAACAAATACTTACTGAATCTTTCTACTCAGGCACTCTTCTAGGCATTAGGGATATAACCCTGAGCATAATAGAGGGACACTCCTACCTCCATGGAACATACAATCTAGTGAAGAGGCAGAAAATAAAGAAGATAAGTAAAACATATACATTGTTTGGCTGTGATAAGTACAAGGAAGAAAAAAATAAAGCAGGAAAGAGGAGTAAGAAGAATCTATGGGGAGAAGGAGGTGGAAAGTTTTAACTAATGTGGCCAGGGAAAGACTCACTGAATAAGGTGACTTTTTCCTTTTTTTAAAAAAAGAATACTGTATATATTTTAAAGTTGTTTTAAAAGATTTTATTTATTAATTTTAGACAGAGAGGAAGGGAGGGAGAAAGAGAGGGAGAGAAACATTAATGTGTGGTTCCTCTGGCGCACCCCCTACTGAGAACCTGACCTGGCCGGAAACCCAGGCATGCGCCCTGACTGGACATGGAACTGGCGACCCTTTGGTTTGCAGGCCTGTGATCAATTCACTGAGCTGCACCAGCTGGGCAAGAAGGTGACTTTTAAATAAAGATCTGAAGGGAAAGGAAGTGAGGGAGGGAGCCTCGGCAGCAGCCTTACCACTGAGGTAAGAGTCTGCCTGGTGTGTTTGAGGGAGGACACTGGAGTAGCAGGTGTGGAGAAGACTGGGAGAGAGCAGTAAGAAATAAGGTCAAGGAGCTCACGGTAAGCCAGGTAATGCTGGGGTTCTGGATGGTCATGAAGACACTGTCCTCCCTCTTAGTGCAATGGGGACCAATAAAGGGTTTGGGCAGAGGAGGGACATGATCTGAGCCCTGATTTGACCTCTGGCTTTCTTGGTGAGTGAACTGGGTACCAGGGCAGAAGCAGATAATCCAGCAAGGAGGCCAAATCCATACCTGGGAAAGCAATAGTCATAATGTGGATGAGGGTGGTGGCAGTGAAGGTGGTGAGAAATGGTGAGATTCTGGATATACTTTGAATACAGATCCAACAAGGTTTGCTCACAGAATGGACATGGGGAGAGAGAGGAAGGGAAATATTGATGATGACAGCAAGGTTTTGGCCTGAGCAGTGGAAGAATGGAATTGCCCTTCACCATATGAGGAGACTGGAGGAAGAGCTAGTTTGAAGGGACCGTCAGGGGCCTCAGTTTTGGATATTGAAGTTTGAAATGCCTGTTAGACATCCAAATAGCGATGTTGTTCTGTCTGGAGTTCAGGGAAGGTGTCCTGGCTAAAGGCTTAAATGTGTGATTCATCAGCATGTACAGGGTATTTAAAGGCGTGGGACTCGATGAGATCACCCCGAGAGTGTGTGCGGAGAGCGAAGAGCCATGTAAGGACGGAGTTCTGGGGCCCCTCAGGCACCTCCCCTGTATATTGTAGAGTAGCTGTTAGCTTCTCTGAGAACACTTGTGTTCCATCAACACAGTCTGACACATGCTGATCTAAAAGGACACTATCCTTACAACTACTTTTATTCAGAGCATGTAGAATACAGTTTATTTCCTTTGGCCTTTAAAAATATGCTCCTAATTTTCCAAGATGGTACAGTGATCTCAGTCAAGGTACCTTAGTACTAGTGAAAGGTTTTGTGGAGGGGTAAAATTCACTGGAATTTTCTGCATGTGTCGTGAGGCAGGTAGCTGCTTAGTGATAGATCCAGACACAGAGGCTTTACAACTTATCTAATTTTCCTGGGCATTTGAAGTTCTTTTGGTTTGATTTTTAGTACTACAGAGTTCATTTCTTGCACTCAAAGTATTTAGTACAGCTGAATTATGTGAAAAGTAGGTAGGTGTTCACTCCAACGAGGGGTACACTATTCTAACCTTCAAGAAACTCAGGGGAAAAACTTAAACATAGGCACAACGTCAACTGTGATTCAGAAATGAATACTTCCCGAGTTCCCCAGAAAGTGGGCTGAAATGGTAGAAAGGCTCGAGCTGAGTTCCGAAGGGTGTTTAGAAAGGTAGAAATGGGACAGATTTTGGTAACGACTGTTGGATAAGTATGTACAAAAGAAGTGGATACGATCAGATTACTTACCTAACTAGAGCAAAGAGTGCTGGAGGGAACAAGGTGCAAACTCTGATTGTTATGGAGCTCCGTGTCCCGTGTTGTGGGTAATGGGACCTTTCTGGAAGGGCTGAGGAAGCGTCCCCTAGCAGTGCTGTTTTGCTGGGTGTTTGGGCCACTTGGCCATATCCCACACTGTCACAGAGAACACTACATTACTGTAACGTCTTTAGGTCATGATGATAGTGCTGGCAATTTGACGTTTTTAGGCCCTTCCCATGGCTGCTCTTTTCACATCTTTACAATGTAAACATACTATATTTTTAATGTTAATTTCTTGAAGGGCTAATGGTATAAACTTTGGAAAAGTCCCTTACTGCTCAAAAGTAGTGATGTTTCTGTCTTCTAAAATATATATATCTCGCCTTCACTTTTTTTTTAGGTTTCCTCTAAATTGTTAGCCCCAATTTCCTTGTATGTGTGTTTTATTTTTTGTTGTTGTTGTTGTTTTGTTTTTGCCTCACAGTTTTCTTCTCATAAAAGTACTAAATTTAAGGGGGAAAATCCCATAAAATACTACTGAGGGTGATGGAGTTTTAGAGATCAGTGTTCATTACACTTATTTTCCCTAATTAAGAACTCTTTAAACAGAAATTGAAAAGGAAGTGTTACTATAACTTGTTTATTAATGGGGCATATTGGGCCATTCCTGCCATTTGCCATCTCAGTGATAATCCATGGCACAAAATACTAAGTGCACTGGGAACTTTTGACTTGAGCGCAGAGATGTTTGTATTGATAGAATGTGTCAGAAGTCTGCCTTTCACATGGTCCTGCAAAATTCTTATCTCTGTCCTTCTGTGATTGTTGAAAAGTTTTCCTTGAGCTGTAGGAGGCATTTCCCACTCACTGAAGGATGCTTAAACAATGCTCTTCTAAGTAGGGGTTGGGAAGAGATGTAAGGAATAATCCCTACCAGATAAGCTTTCAAAGTGACTGTGTTTTAAGCACACTTCACTCTCCAAGAAAAAAACCACTTCCCATCTTTACCACTGCACTCACACTGGCACGTACCTCCCCATCCTCCCCACCATCAGCTCAATTGTATTTCACTGCAAAAGTGTGAGTTTTCGGAAGCCCTCATCTTCATGCCACCCGACGAACGTCCCATCCGTGCCCATCTAGTCTGCTTCCCTGGTTCAGACTGATAAGCTCTCCATCTGAAGATAACCCCTGTACTTGTGGTGTGGCTAGGCTCTTTTCAATAATTCAAGGTTGCTTGAGCATATTTTAAAGTTATCTGCTATCTCTGATGCAGCAATAACCTGCCTCTACTGGATCATTCTCATTAACATTCTAAAGTGTTATCATATTTCCCATTAAAAAATCTTCTATTGTATGCCTTTTCCCACCTACCTTCCTATTTTTTGGCTTTTCTTGGTAGCAATGTTTTTCAAAATAATTATCTGTATTCCATGTCTCCATTTCTTCACCTCTTATTCTTTACTGGGCTCCCCGGTGTCCATGGTAACAGCTCTCGTCAAGATCACCCAGCACCTCCATTTCGCCAAATTCACTGGCCCATTCTTCTCCTTTTCCCCATTGGTCCATTCCTAATTATGATTTATTTGTGCTTTCAGTTCCTTTGATTAGCTGATATGCTTTCCTTATTAAGCCCTTCCTTCACCTGACTGTTAAGTCCTGATTTTCCTTCTGTTTCACTGGCTGCTCTTTCCCAGTGTCCTCTGCTGATAGCTTCTCCCATTCCTATAAAAGCTACAGTGGTCCAGGGTTTATATCTTATCCTTCTCTAGCTACACTCATACCCAAGCTTGTGTGATTCTGTCCTATGGTTGTAAGTATTATTTTACATGGTAATATCTCTGAAATGTATGCCTTTCTACTACTCCACCTTTCCACTTGGACTTTTCATGGGCAAGTCGCACCTAAAACATCCAGGGCTCCCAACTGTGGCCTTCAAGGTCCTTGCCATCCAGTCCCTCCCTGCATTTGCACTGTGGCCTCTGCAGCTTCATTTGCTGCCATCTTCCCCACATTGTTCCTTCAGCTGCCATCACACTTGCCTTGTTATTTCTTCTAATTGCCAACCTCCTTTGCATCTCAGATGCTTTGTGCTGACCATTCTCTTTGCTTGGAATGTTCCATGTCCAGATGTTTGCATGGCTTGTCCCCTTACTCCAATGTCAAATGTATTTCTTCAGAGGCCTTTGATGACCACCCTACCTAAGGTACCCTCTTACTGGTTTTATTTATTTTTTCTTAGCACTTATCTCTACTTCAAATCATATTTTATTTCCCCCTTGATGGAATATGAGCCCAAGGAGGACATGTAATTAGTCGATCCTTCCCTCTCTCCCTAGGTCTTAGGTCAGTGCCTGGTTCCTACTAGACTCGCAACATGTGTTTATTAAATGAGTGAATCAATAAGTGAATCATCTTATATGTAAACATTGTCTTATATGTTAACCATGCTACTATATCCTCAATATTTTTTAATCCAAAGTGCAGAGAAATGTTTAATTGAATAGTGAAACGTAATAGGAAAATGGCCACAGCTAGATCCTGTTGCATGTGGACTCATATAAAGGAATTCCCTTGAGTGATGCTTCTTCTCTTCCCTTCTCTGGAAATAAGTTGTGCTTTCTTGGCTCTTCCCATGCAGCTGAAGAACAAGTTCATGAAAAAACTGCCTCGTGATGCAGAAGCCTCCAACGTGCTTGTTGGTGAGGTCGACTTCTTGGACGCACCTTTCATTGCCTTTGTTCGACTACAGCAGGCTGTCATGCTGGGGGCCCTGACTGAGGTCCCTGTGCCCACAAGGTAAGCTGATCCCGACCCTCTGGGGCTACAGTGTGGGCATAGGGGAATCTCCTCTCCCTCAGGCTGGAGAATCAGTAAAATGAGCACACACCAGAGTGAGCGTATTGGGAAGGTATGGTTTGAAATAATGGTTTAATCTGACTTTCATGCTGTCACATTAGTTAATACTTACGTAGTAGTAACCATAATGACAATTAAAACAATATTTTGGACCATGTACTAATTTTTTCATATAGATTAGTCTGTTTAAGCCTTATAATAATAGTTTTTTAAGTATAAATGTTTGGTATATGAATTTTATAGATGAAGAAAGTGAGTCTTAGAGTTTAAGTAACTTGCCCTAGCTCTTACAGATGGTTATTGGTTCAGAGGTCAGAGTTGCTTTTAGTTGCTCCGTTTTATTCAGAAAATTGATAGTGTGTGTATGTATGTGTGTATATGTGTGTATATATATACACACAAACATTATAAAGCTGTACTCTTAAATTTGCACACTTTGCTGTTATGTGTACGTTGTGTAATTTTTTATTGTAAAGGAAGCATATTACTGTTATTATAACCATGTATTCCATATACTGCACAGTATGTTTGAACTAATCCGTTTTTCTCCCTCTGCAACTGTGCTCAGTAGAGTTAGGACGCTTGACTTATGGAATGTAGTGAGTGAAGAGAAGTTAATACTTAAACTTGTGCTGAAGAAGAATCTAAAGAGAAGTTTGTAACCTTCAAATTGATGTCTGAAAATTACCACATGTATAGGAACTCTGGGGATGTGTGTGTGCTTTTTGTGGGTCCCAGAGCAAGGACAGGTGACTTTTCTTTAGGTGTCGACAGGTGAGCAGGAAGTGATATGAATCTTCCTGGGTGATCTCAGATGGCCTGGGCATGATTCACTGACCATGACAAGGGGCTTGAGGTTTGTTCTTAGCCAAATTAGGAGGCAAATTAGGAGAACATTTTTTTCATTGCTTCCCAATTTATAGATTACAGGACATTCTTTCTGATCATACGGTATTTTGCCTCATTTTTCTATTTCTTAGACACTTAAAATGGGAATAGTACATGTCATTATGAGGCAGTCATTGGACACGAGCAGAGGAAAGGAGACGATCATTGCTTATTCAATCGATGGGGTTATCACGACTTGTGCTTTCTGTAACTTAGCTTTTGGCTTGAAAACCTGCCAGCAGAGCCTTGAAGTTCTATCAGAACGTGGTCCCCTGGCACAAGCTAGCTAACTCAGACCCATTGCTTTGTAAAACACCCTATGGTTTTATTTACATCTCTTTGGACTAACTTTACTGGTGCTTGAGAGAAAAAAAATATGCCAAGAAGTATTAAATTACTCCTGCCTTTTAATTTTTATTATTTTTCTTTAAAAGCTACAAATAAAAAATACTTGCAAAGACTTTTTTTAAAACGATACTATAAGGTTATTGAGTAGCAAATCATGACTGTTTTCGTGTCCCTCTTATCATCTGCTTCTGCTTGTCTCATTCTTTTCCTCTGTGCTGGAGCGTGGCATCGATCTAGAGGTGAGAGACAGCACCATTGGAATTAACAAAAGGAGCCCAGCAATTCAAGCGAATGTAATTCAATAATGTCATAAAACTATGTTGGGGCAATAATCTGCACAATATATCCTAGCATGTTAACGTTTTTCCAGGAAATAGTTTTATCCATTTGCTGTCCTCTGAACCAGCACAAGCTGTAATCACTGAGTAGGGAGCCTCATTAGTTTTTTTGTGTGTGAGTAATGTGGGGCTGTTTACAATGGCTGCATCCTGTGAAATCCAATAAAGGAAATCCCACAAGGAACGTGGGAGTCATTGGAAGCACTGCCTCTGCGCTCGGCCATGTGCTTCACCGTGCATGCTGCCCTGCTGTGCTGCAGAGAGACCCGAAGGTCTGCCGTTGTGCCATCTTGAAATGATCATTTTCCCTTCTGGAGGTAGAGGAAGGCTATACTCTTATGCTTTATTATTATTATCATTATCATTATCATTATTATTATTAATAAACACTATTACTACTAGGCACCTTTTAGGAAGTATAGCTCTAGGAGTTCCCCTTGTGTAGCGTTCACAAGTTTCTCTGCTCTTGTTATTTCATTGATCTATTTTAGCTTTGTGTTTATAGGGAAGCTATCTACGTAGGGGCCATTCTTGCCCTCCATGGGAAGGCAAACAAACTGTCTTTTGAGCTTCGGTCACTCGGTAGGATACATTTATGATTTTCCTAGCATCTTGCATGCACTTTGCTTGCTGTCATCTTTGTCTATCCATAGAGGCTGCTACTAACTCATATTTATGAGTTTTGTAGGGGATAAATGTTATTATTCCCATTTCATAGTTGAAAGATGAAGGCAAAGAGAATGTCCACTATCAATGCTGGAAATAGAACTGCCGATTTCAGACTGCGAGGCCAGGCTTTTAGGGAGAATCTAAGGCATTATCTAGAATGGGTTGGAATAAAATACTTGAGTGTTTTCCCATAAAGAATAATAAAAGCCTCCGATCGGTTTATCCTTTCCTGACCTTGATTGTCACATCCAAGGCAAACAGTTATTCAGGGAGTCTAGCCCTCTAAAACATTAGAATGTTTACCTCTTTAGTTTCACTGTAAGTTAATATATACTTTATGTTATAAATATTTGCCCAAAAATGTAGTTTGTACTTTGTCAAAACCATAAAACATCCTAGTAGAGGGCTTGGGGTGGAGGTCCAGCTAGTTCAATTCTGTCTTGTTTAACAATCCGATTGCTAGCTGCTGTTTACATAAGTAATGTGGTTGGTTATGGTTGGTTTGCGGTCCTCATGAATCCTTTGTGGAAGCTGCAGTTCAGCCACATTTCCCAAAGCTGCTAAATATGAATAATGGGTTATTTGATTCACTGTTGTTTTGAGAGAAGGGAGTAAAGGATGGTAAATGCTGAGTTTATTCTAGAAATAGCTGTGGTATATCAGGAAGGGGGGGGTGCACATCCTTTCTAAAAAGATTGAGTGGTTTAGGAAAGCTGGCTCTTTTTCTGACATTATGCTCTGTTTCTGGCTATAATTATTTTGTGAATGTATCGTCCATTGGTTCCGGACACTGTTCATCTGGCACTTATTTTTGTTGTGGAAAATGCCACAGGCATCCTCCCCAGGCGTGATCAGTTATATGGAAAAGCTCACAAGAGTAGAAGTGCCTCATGAAGATTCCAGAGACGACGAGGCACTGTTACAAATCCTAACGAAGAGTTATTCTGGTTATGAGTGAATCAAAAGAACTCAGTAACGTAAATTAATTTTTTACCCCAAGCTGTCAACATCAGCCGTGCCCATCCAGCCATACAAATGTGATGTTTACTCTAATTTGTTAATAAAGAAAAAAGCTTCTGGTTAAAAATAACATCTGTCCATTGACAAAAAACAGCTTGGGTCATGAAAGCAGTTTTCAGTATGCTGTAAAAGCTGAGTTTGGCAAGATGTGCTGCTATCATGAAAGTGGTGACAGCTTTCGCTTCCTTGAGGTTTAAAGGGAGAGAACAGGTTTCAAGCAGAAGGAACTTGAACTTGATGAGTTGTTCTGTTTTCCCAAATCTTTCACGTTCACTTCAACAATACAATCCAAGTCAGAGATTTCTCAAGGGTCTCCATTACTACAGGTGAAATTCTCGACCTGAGGTGATGTTTCCTGCTACTGAAAGATGGCCAGATGTTCTCTCTTATTCTCTATTTCATTTTAAGGAGATGGATTGACTGAATGGTTCCTGACTGGAGTACAGCAAAAATTTTAACTGATATGTAACACGTCATTTCTATTTGGCAGTTGATGACTTTTCATCAAAGAAGAAAATGATTTACTTATGTGCATATATATATGTATATATACATATAATTACCTGTATATAAATTAAATTATCTAAGAAAGAGGAATTATACTTTTGTGTCTAATTTAATGAAGTTACTGAAATACTATAGTTCTCATATGTTGGGTTTTGCTATATGATACATGTTATATTCATTGTTGGTCTGCTACTTCAATTCATTCTTTGGAACTGTTTAGCAGAAACCAGAGTAAATAATTATAAGAAACCTGAAACACTAATTTAAAAGAACACGTGCACCCTTATATTCATTGCAGGGTTGTTTACAACAGCCAAGCTCTGGAAACAGCCCAAGTGCCCATCAGTAGACGAGTGGATAAAAGAAGCTGTGGTACATTTACACAATGGAATACCACTCAGCCCTAAAAAAGAAGGAAACCTTACCTTTTGTGACAGCATGGATAGACCTGGAGAGTATTATGCTAAGTGAAATAAGCCAATCAGAGAAAGACAAATACCATGTGATTTCACTTACATGTGGAATCTAATGAACAAAACAAACAAACAAAGTAGAAACAGACTTGCAGATATAGAGAACAGACTGATAGCTGTCAGAAGGGAAGTAGGTTGGGATCTGGGTGAAAAAAGTGAAGGGAATTAAAAAAACCTCATAGACACAGACAACAATATGACAATTACAGGAGGGAAAGGAGGTTGTGGGGAAGTAGAAGAGGGTAAAAGGGGGATAAATGGGGATGGAAGGAGAGTTCATTTTGGATGGTGATACACAATACAATATACAAATGGTGTATTGCAGAAATGGACACTTTAAACCTGTATAATTTTATTAGCCAATGTTAGCTTAATAAATTCAATAATTTTTTAAAAAGCAAATGTATGCCTCAACCCATAGGATTTAACTTAGAGGCTCCATTATTCTGTGAGCTCTTGGAATAGTGACCCATTGTCTGACAGAATTTGTATTTGAGGACTATTAATGACTGAGAATATTTTACTCACTGTGTAACAAGAGAGAATGTTGGCTTTGCTGCCATGCAGTCAACCTGAACGTTAACTCATGTGTCAGTTGATAGATGTGTAAGTCCATAATGTGCGTTTGTAGACTATAATCATGATGGGGGTGTTAGGGAGAGGCAAGAAGTGGCACAGAGTTGTTCTGGAAAGGTTTTAGATATTATATATGTGTATTACTGAAAAACTAATATTTAGATACATTGAAATAATAAAAAATGGAAGGCAGAGGAACATCATCATTTAAAAATGTGTCAAGTAAAAGATCCCGATGTCCATTTTCACTTGCTGCACTGCACCATCCCCTTTGCCTACAATCACACCTTTGCTGTCCTTCCCAATAGCCGTCCATCAGAAGATAGGCAGGTAGGGTGGAAAAATGTGACCAGTTTTATAGGTTTTTCTTAATTTGTGTTTTGCCTTAGTGGTTAAATATTTTTGCATGTATTGCACTCAAATCAGTGGTCAATTCCCTTAAAAAATACATTTTACTCTTATAAAGGAACACTGTATAATAGTACATATAGTGGTATATGATTTAGGTCCAGCTTCAAAGGAAAAAAAAGTTCTAGTATCAATTGAACTTCAGGGTTAGAAGAACTAAAATCCAATTCCAATAATGACTTCCTTTATCCTTGAACAGACTTTTGTGCCTGCCGATTGCTTTTGCTATGTCATCTACTATGGTGACACTCGAAAGCGAGCCTGCTGCCTTCTCCAGAACTGGCTTCTAAGCAAATAAGTGCTGAGTGGCTTTATGGTTTTTCTGAGATAAAATTGGAGTGTCCCTACTTTCAGATAGCTTCTTACATTCTTAATTTCTGTCTTTTCTTCTTTGGATTGAATTTTATAATAAAAAAAAGGAATTATCTATTCAAGGACATTTTGGAATAGACTCAAATACATTGAAGAGTACTTGCTGTCATTCCTTTTTTATTTCAAGTAAGGTATATAAATAAATAAGTGAAAAATAAAATTTTACTAAGCTAAGTCCTAAGCTATTCCCGGTCCCATAATATTTTACCTAGAATTTCTTGCCCTCAGCTAGATACCCACAACATCCTTCCCCAGGATGACCTAAGGAGTCACTGTTGGATGGCCTTGATCTGTTGAATCACAGCCCTAGCATATAGGTGGAGCAGGTGACATCAGGCAGAGCCATGTGCTGAAAAGAACAAGGGGTAAGAAGGCCTATTTACTCTGTCTCATTTACCAGGCACAGTCTTTGGGCTCATCTGTGAACCTCTTTGAGCTTTGGTTTCTTCACCGAAAAACAAAAATAGCATACTTGTCCTTATCGCTAAGGGCTGTGTGGAGTTTAGATGAGGTGATGAATGTGAAATGCTTTGTGAGCTTTAAAAAGCTATGCAAATATATGATGTGATCTTTTTTGTTGTTTGCCTTATCTCTGTGTTGGGTAAGACATGATCATAAGCAAGGCAGGGATTTATCCAAGATTGCCTTTAGTATATTTTTTCTTATTCATTTACATATTAGGCTTCTTTCTCCCTAGTTGAGACATGCATCTTTACTCTTGTGATCAGTGAGGGATTTCTTCCACCATGATAAGAGCTGAACGTAAGTGGGGATATACTTCTTATTGCAAGTTTCAGGACCTACTGACTGCAGAGCAGTGCTTGAGCATTACCAAGAAAACAAGCTGGAAAGGAAAATGAAGATAACCCCCCAGCACAAAAAAACCCTTAAATGCATATGATGCTTTATTTTGAACTTTTTTCCTATTCCTCTTTCTTTACTTCGGCTGTCAGCACATGGCTTACTTATAGAGGACTTGGTTTTTGCTGACCCCCAGACGCTTCTGAGTAGAAACGTTTCTTAAAAGTCTGGAGAAGATCATATGTCGTTGCCCATATTGGGTAAGGAAAAGTCAGGAGTCTGGAGATGTACTAGGTATTTCTTGTTATTGTGTATAGTGCTTCCCCCCTCCCCCAAAGATTCTGCAATTCAGTAGAAATGGAGAAAAGAAAGTTTAGAAAAGAAAAATTGAATGAACCTTTCCTTCACAGTGAAGAAGCTTTTCAGGTTTTCATGCTAAATTCTATGTTGCCCCCAAATAAACTAAACAAGGGGTTATGTTTCACTGTAGTTGAAAGAGTATTTGTTATACTATCAAGGATATTCCATTTGTTTGAAGATAAATTCTAGGCCTAACGTTTTTATAACTAGGATAAATGCGTCTCAGTTTTACGTATTTTGAGTTTGATGAAATGTGTGTTACAGCCTTTCCTTCTTTCCTCTCCCATTAGGTTCTTATTCATTCTCCTAGGTCCTAAGGGGAAAGCCAAGTCCTATCACGAGATTGGCAGAGCCATCGCTACCTTGATGTCTGACGAGGTAGGGAGTCTGCAAGACGGCGACCTCTGAAGGTCTTACTTGTGTGCTTTCATACTGCGCTTTGGCTGTCACTGGAAGATAACACAGAGACTTGAACTTTTTAAATGATATTTAACATACATCAGGTTTAAGAATGAAAAATGTTTAGAAAATAAAGGAAAATGTGTTTTATTCCAACATAAAACTTACCTTTGGAAACTGTAGATGTCAGCTTATTTGCCATGAATGACTGTACCTCTCTGTAAAGAAGGCTGGCAACCACATCATTCTAATTAAATGATATGCATTCAGGAAGTGCCTTCTTTGGGTATTTTCACAGAAGACATGAAGCATTTTCTGTCTTATGTGGTTCAGTTGTTGCCTTGATAACTAGATGAACAGAGAGCCCTGTCTATGTTCCTGAACGCACACAATCCTCTTGTCGGTTGTTCCATTCTTCTCGCCTGGCTGGTGAGCTGGAAGTCCCTTACACAGCACCTCAGCCTTCCGCGGCTGCACAGAGGGTCATCTCCTTAAAGCCCTTTGCTTTCTGTATTGCCAGTATACCCCTGATCTTTCTTTTTTTTTTTTTGTAATAGGTAACATTACTTGTGTGTTTGAGAGCTACAGTGTTTGGGTCTTACCCCAATCTTAACACTCAGTTTGAACTTTTGCTTCTTGAATGATCAGCAATGGTTTGTCCTGGTAGTTTTTATTTCGGGGAATGACTCTTCAGTATATTTCCCTAAATCATTTTCATCTGGCTCCCATAGCAACCATATCAATAATGCTACATACCAGTGGGAGGTGAAAGGCAATGTCATTTTACGGTATTGTTAGGAAAAAAACACGTAAAAGAAACAGCCATTTGTTTTCTTATACCTCTCCATATATTCTTTGGGTTTATTACCAAAATATTTTGCAGCATACAGAAAAACAGGAAATATGAGTGTGGTTATAGTAATATTAAAGTGGGTTCTGGATTGCATTCTTCAGGCTAGATATGTGAGGCATGTGGAGACGTACCGTGTTGGGTTAGGACCTCTCTTATGTCTCCGTAGGTGTTCCATGACATTGCTTATAAAGCGAAAGATAGGCAGGACCTGATTGCTGGCATCGATGAGTTCCTAGACGAAGTCATTGTCCTTCCTCCTGGGGAATGGGATCCGGCGATCAGGATAGAGCCTCCTAAGAGTCTTCCATCGTCTGACAAAAGGTAAATTGCCAGGCAGTTGGAGGTGTGAAACCTTGAGAAAGAGGTTATGTTTGGCAAAGGAGACGGAGTCAGGCAACTGCCCTAATATTTTTAGGTTCTCATTTAACTTGATGTATTATCTCATCTTACACAAATCACATATGTTTCATTAACACTGTAAAAATGAATGTTTGGCGATTACAGATTGGAGCTCTCTGAGATTCTTTGGAGATATTCTGGGCACTCCCTATGCATGTGGAAAAATCATTTTACTCAAGATGAGGCCCTATAGATTTAAGAGGTTGAGAAATTGAGTGAACGAGGGTGGAGGGATTGAGCAAAAAGGAAAAAGGATTCACGGTCATGGAGAGCAGTGTGGTGACTGCAGGGTGGGGAGGGAGAGCATTAGCCCTCCCTCTCTAAATGGTAATGGGAAAAATACAATTGAAAATAAAGGGAAATACAAGGAAAAAATCAAAAGTCAAAAAAAAAAAAAAACAAAAGGAATTGAGTGGAATAATTGAGGAGAGGGCATTTTCTGGAAATCTGTTATTTTCCAGGTGAAATGGGTTGCCACTTGCACAATATACAGTTTGTTTGGCTTTTCTGTTCCTCCAGTCATTTGTCTTGGCTCTAAATATAACACTTTTAGAATTGTCTGTTAGGACAGCAAAAGGAAATAATGACTTTTCTCCCAGAGGATTTTTAGCTCATCTCTTCATTAGCTGGTACATGACACAGCTGAGAGGCAGGTAAGTACAATAAGCTAATATTCTCTTGGGCTCTGTTGTCTTAGAAAGAACATGTACTCGGGTGGAGAGAATGTGCAGATGAATGGAGATACGCCCCATGACGGAGGCCACGGAGGAGGAGGACACGGGGACAGTGAAGAATTGCAGAGAACTGGACGGTAACTGATGGATTCTTTTGCCACTCACGATGAGGTTCTCCTTAGATCCAAATTTCCCTTAATCTTTCTATCAGCATTTTATTCCCTGGGTTGCACAACTGTTCAGCCAACAGATATTTCTAGTGTACCTAATAGTCACAGCCCCTGGGGACGCAGCAGTGAACTGAACCAAAATCCCTGTTCTTGTGGGTCTTACTCTGTAGTGGTGGAGGCACACAGTGAGCACATAGAGGAATGTAGTGATGGTTTTATGAGGAAAAACAAAAGAGAAGTAGGGAGTGTGTGATGGGAGAAAGATTTTTCTAGATAGGGTGGCCAGGGGCAGCCTTTAAGACAATTGCAGCATTTGAGGAAAGTCCTGAAGAAGGTCAGAGTCAGACAATGTAGAAGTGGGGTTGGGAGAAGGGGCAACAGGAGACCTGGTGTGTGCTGGGTTGGCGTGGTGGCCAGTGTGCCTGGAGTGGAGTGAGTGAGTGAGGAGGTGTTAGAAAGAAAAACAGAGAGACAGTGGGTGGGTGTATATGGCAGAGAGAATGAACAATGAACCAATCTTTCATGACTCAGTCTGTGCCCTGTACGTTTACTCAACAGTGGGTGATACATCATAGAACTGAGGAACTCACAGGTCACGGTTTCCCCAGCCTGCAGATGGGAAGTCAGGTTTCCCAGATCGCTTTGGCTAAATCTCTTTTCATGACAGTTCTTCCTCCTCCACTGCTGGGTCCTCCATTTCATTTTGGGTTAGGTAAAATTTCAAGGAGGATACTCATTTTAGGAAGGTATGTCTTTTTTAAAAACAATGCAGACGGAGATCTCATTCTTCCGTATTTCACCTTTCCTAAGCACACAGAGTATCTGTAGTTTGCCTCGCCCCATGTGGATCAAGTAAACTGAACAGTGCACTGAGTGCCGCTGAGAGCTGCTGAGCACCCAGATAGACAGGCAATGCTCAAAGTGTGTGATAGCCCGTAGCCAAAGTCTGAGCTATGACTGGAGGGTCAAGACTTCAGAGACCCATTGAGTAGTGAGGGAGAGAACATTTAGATAGAAGGAACAGCAGGGGGGAAGGCTGAGATGTGGGGTTTGGCTGGGAGGGTGCATTGGCAGATGGATGGGTCATTTCACCTGCCAGCATTTGCAGTGGGGCTTGGCTTGCAACGCTCATCTACCACATACCTGCATGTCTTTCTCTCTTAGTTTCTCCAGGTTCTTACCCCAGAGTCATCTGGTCAGGAAGTCTGTTCTGGCCACTATCACACGTCAACCACTGCTCTCTAGCACTTAATAATCCTCTTCCCTACTTCATATTTTCCTTGATTTTTAGCACCATGCATTTTTTCTTATTTTGTCTCCTCCACCACACAGAAAGTAAACTTCCTGAGGGTGGCTTTTTTTTTTCCCTCTATCATTCAGTGCTGCATCTCCAGCACCCAGATTTGTTCTGGGCATATCACAGATGCTCAAAGAACATTTGTGGACTGATGAGTGAGTGAGTGAATGAATGAATGAATGAGTGAGTGAATGACTGAATCAGTCAATGAGCAAATGAATGAATGAGGCCGGGAAGGAAGCTATGGCAATATTATAAAGGTCCAGACTCCGTCCTATGATCTGCTCACATGTTTAGATGTTTTTCTTCATAAGGCAAGAAATTTTAACTTGTCTGGACAATTCACTCTCATCTAAAGACCCACTGTCTGATCTTAAGGGTATGTGACACCTAATTCGGTGACTGAAAAAGAAATAGATAGAAGAAAATGTATTCTTCCACAATTTTCTGGTTTTATCTTAAGTGGTTAAATAGTACCTTGTTCATTCGAGCACTGTAAGTACCAATTCTTTGTGGTTTAATAAGTGATCTCTTGGTTAATCGAATGGTAATTTATTTCACATTGTCACATGTTTGCTGTCTCCCTACCTAGGTTCTGCGGTGGACTAATTAAGGACATTAAAAGGAAAGCACCATTTTTTGCCAGTGATTTTTATGATGCTTTAAATATCCAGGCACTGTCAGCAATTCTCTTCATTTATCTGGCAACTGTAACTAATGCTATCACTTTTGGAGGACTGCTTGGGGATGCCACGGACAACATGCAGGTGGGCCTGGTTTGGGGGGAGACACA